>WAAG01048927.1:199515-209839 GCA_013390105.1 Tichodroma muraria | reverse complement strand
CCAGCGGACGGGCGCTGCCCGTGCAGGGCGGGCCCCGCCCCACCGGCAGCCAATGGGAGAGCGAGAAGGCCCCGCCCCGCCGGCGCCGCAGCCAATGAGGAGGCGCGAGGGCCCCGCCCCGCCGAGCCCCCGGAGCGCTGAGGGCCGGTCCCGCAGAGCCGCGGCCATGGCAGGCGAGGGGACGCTGGCCTTCCTGCCGCCCTTCAAGCACTTCGCCACCGATGCCATCCACGCCGGCCAGGAGCCCGAGCAGTGGCGCTCCGGGGCCGTGGTGCCGCCCATCTCGCTGTCCACCACCTTCAAGCAGCGGGCGCCCGGCGAGCACGCGGTGAGTGCGGCCGCCACCGGGGCACCGAGTCACCCGCGGGGACACCGACCCCCCCTCCGGCCCCAGCGTGCCCCGGCCGCGGCTCCGGGAAGCGGCAGGTCCTGGGAAGGGGAGGGAGCTCCCGCCGCGGATGTCCCCCCACGTGGCAGCTGCGGGGCAAGCGCGGGCATCTCGCTGCGCTGGGAGCGGGGCTCTCTCTGGCCCGGGGAGGCGGTGGGGTCTCCTCTCTGGGGCATTGCGGAGCCGCCTGCAGGCGATGCCGCGCCCTGTGCTCCGGGATGGCCCCGCTGAGCAGCGAGGGGACCGGAGGAGCCGCAGTGCTCCCTTCCAGCCTGACCCAGCCTGGGGTTCTGTGTTCCCGCAGCGGGCGGGGATCGGGAGAGGCTGGGATGGAGGTTGGGATGAGGTTGGGATGATTCCCGTGTGAAAGGCGGGGGAAGGGGAGCAGGGAGCACCCAGTGCCCCCGGGCTCGCAGGGATGCTGCTCCAGGGGCTGCCCGGAGCCGGGAATCTGGGAGGCTCTCCCTGCCCTGCACCTGCTCCAGGGCCGGGACAGAATCCCTGTTCATCTACACACACTTTGTGTAAGAGCCTGCTTCGGTTTTCCTTCCAAACCGAGGGAATGTTTCGTAAGGATTTTGTGGATGCCCTGTAGAAAGTGCTGGAAGGGTTTGCATTGAACTGTGCTGAAGTTTCTGATGGGACGTGGCACAAAGCTGCCACTCCTAAATCAGCACCTGCTCTAAACTCGTGCTGGTCCGGCAGGAGGAATTTGCCTTGTGATTCCTCATTCCACACAGAATCCCAGCTGTGCTGAGGAGGCCCTCAGGAGGAGTCACGCTGCTGTATCCACATCCTGATGACAGGATCCATGTTCTTGCCGGGAGCTCTGCCAGAGCGATCTGCAGGATTCCTGACTATGAGGAAGTTGACATTAAAGAGAAATCCTAAAAGCAGGCAAATCCCAGGGTGCTCAGCAGGTTCTCTTGGTAACAACTGCATCTGTGCATGCATGAGTGGTATTTTCCTCATTCAGTTTCCCCAGAATTTGTCTAAAACCTGTGGCACTGAGAAACGTGTGCGTTCTCAAGAACTGATGAGAAGATTTGGCCAGCACCCTGTGGGTGTGATGGAGATGGACACACGTTTTTCCTGAGAATTCCTTGCAGAGAGGCTGTAGAGTCTCCCTCACTGGAGATATCCAAGTCTGGACGTGATCCCGTGCCCTGTGCTCTGGGATGGCCCTGCTGAGCAGGGACCAGGGCACCCTCATGGCCTTTCCAGCCCGGCCCAGCCTGGCATTCTGAGGATGGTTGCACTGTGCAGCCCAAGCCCTTTCTCCCACAGTGCCCACAGATGGATGTGTGGGGAAAAGCAGGAGAATGTGGCTCCCTGCCCCAGTGCACCCAGGCCCCTTTCTCTGGTGGGGGTGCCCAGCTGGGTGCTGTGCCAGGACACCCTCCTGCTGCCCTGGGAGGAGCTGGATGCCCTCAGCCAGGGCTCTTTAAGGAACCTAGAACTGCTGTTATTTCAAACTTTCCCAGTGCTTCCTGTGATGTTTGTTTCTTACTCCCACCCCAGGGTTATGAATACACCCGCTCTGGGAACCCCACTCGGGATTGCCTGGAAAAGGCTGCGGCTGCCCTCGATGGAGCCAAATACTGTGAGCACCTCGTGGGCTGGACGGGGCTTGGGGCAACCTGGGACAGTGGGAGGTGTCCCTGCCCATGGCAGGGGGGGCACTGGGTGGGCTTTGGGGTCCCTCCATCCCAAACCATTCCATGATTCTGTGACCACGGCTCTGGCTGCTGGTTGTGGGCAGGAGCAGCTGCCAGGTGGGGAAGAGCCCAACACTTCTTGTTCAGGGAAGTCCAGCTCCATCCCTGGGTTTCTCTCCTGCTTCCTCACTGTGGCTGATGCCTGGGCTGAGCTGGATCCATCCTTGTGCAGCAGCACTGCAGGCAGTGGGAGCAGGCAGCCCCTCTCCCAGTCCATTCCCAGTCCATCCCAGTCCATCCCAGTCTGTCCCAGTGTCCGTGCTGTTCGTGCTGTGCACACCAAGCTCCTGCTTTCACTGGCCCCATGCTCCCAGTGAGACAGTGACAGAGCAGGTTCTTTTCAGAGGCAAAGCGAGGAAGGCCAAGGCAAGTCCGGCTTGTTGTGTCACATCAAACACAGCCCATCTGCCACTGACTCCTTTCTCCTCCAGGCTTGGCTTATTCCTCTGGCTTAGGAGCTCTTTTGAACATCTGTCACCTGCTGAAGCCAGGGGACACAGTTATCTGCATGGATGATGTCTATGGAGGTGAGTACAGCACCCTGTGGCTTCAGTCTTCATTGTGCAGGGGATCGAACCTGTCTGTGGCTCTCAGGAGCTCTGAATTTCCCACGTAGGACCTCACTGTTCTTTGAAGCCTGTTTTTATCAATCCCCTCTTCCACACAACTCCCCAGTGGCAGAGTGCACCCAGCTCTGCCAGAGTCCTTCAGCAGGGTGAGCTCACTCCGATTCCCAGGACAGCCTGGCTGTCCCTGGTGTGACATCGGTGTCCTCGCTGGGTGACCTGTGTCACTGACCAGCAGAGCTGCCCCTGCTCCAGGGCCTGGCACGCACGTCCAGCCTGGGTGCTGTCCAGGGCAGGTTACAGAGCCAGCCACTGGTGGCTTTTCCCAAGCAATGGCTGGGAAATGAAAGGAATCCCCTTTGCCCTCCCCGGGGATGGTGGCTGTTGGCAGTGAGTTCCCTGTGCGTGTGCACATCCAATACAAACACCCACATTTGCTGTTCTTATCACAGTTCTGCCCTGCCAGGTGGCCTTCTCCAAAGTGCAGCAGGAGCCTCTGCTCCTCTCACTCCCAGCCCTCCCCCCACCACTCAATTAATCAGAGTCATTAAGGCAGAGCAGGGGCTCAGTTCCTCATTCAGAGGGGCTCAGGGTGGATCTGCCAGGCAAAGCCTGTTCCCATTAAAGCCTTGGCCTGGGCTGGTTTCTGCAGGGGTGAGTTTCATTGTTTCTCCTCTGGTTTGGTGTGTAATAAAGAAAGGGATTCTTACAAAAGACCAAACATCACTCGGATGTTTCCTTCAGCTCACAGAATCCGTGTTCCATCCCTTCATGCTCAGATGGAAAACTGAGTCCCTGGGGATTACCTTGGCAAAAGGACCCAATCAATTAATTTTTAATCCAGGCAGTATTTCCTGATAGTGAGTGCTGCACATCCATTGATCACCTGTTGCTGCTGGATTCTTTAAATCTTCCCAGGGAAAGGCTTCAAAGACAGGAAGGAATCATTTTTAATGGAATGATGGGAAACAGTAGCTGGAGTCTTCCCCTTGATTCTTCTTCTCTGTTTAATTCCCTGATCATAAACCCCACATTGATTTCAAGTACTTCCTAAATCACTCTGATCCCATATTCACATTATTACTATTTCATGATCATTAAATCCACAACAGTCTTTAAAGTTTGTAAATAAAGAAAATATGAATGTGCCATTTATGGTGTGCAGAATAAAGCTGTGCCCTCCTGACTGTGCCTGGGTGATGCGAGAGGCTGGAGAGAATGAAATGGAATCAAATGTTGAGGGAGTTGTTTCATTTTGTGATTTTTGGGGTTTTTTAGGCACAAACAGATATTTCCAGAAAGTAGCCTCGGAAAATAATTTGAAAGTAATTTTTGTTGACTGCACAAAACCAAAATGCCTGGAAGCTGCAATTACACCAGAGACCAAGGTAGGGGAGAGGAAAATGGATTTTAAAGGGATATTAAATTGTTTTATCCTTGCTCCTGTTGAGTTTGGGGGGTTGTGTTGAGCTGAGGGGGGGGGCAGCTTGGGGCACAGCTGGATCCACCATGTCCCACTGTGCTGCCTCATGGAGAACATCCTAAGAAGGGCAAAAGCCCCTGGAGAGAGAGAGGAGGGAAGAGGGAAAGGGTGAGGAAGGGCAGAGGGAGCTCGGAGCCGGAGGTGCTCCATGGCGCTGGGTGGGTGATCCCTGCTCCAGGGAGAGGGAACTCAGCTGGGAAAGGCTTTGGGAAAAGGCTCAGTCCTGGCTGTGTGAGGCTTCTCCAGCTGGGAAGCCCTGGGATGGCACAAGCCCAGCTGGAGGGAGGCTCCCTGAGCTTGGAGGAGCCAGCTGAAGCCTCCCCTGGCTGTGGCAGGGCCGCACTGCACAGACCCCACGGAGCTGACACCACTGAGCACCCAGAGCCCTTGGGGCCCAGCCAGCGCTGGGAACTCTCACCTGGAGTTTTTTTGGGTTTGTGCAGCTGGTTTGGCTCGAGACCCCCACGAACCCCACGCTGAAGGTGATCGACATCAAAGCCTGCGCAGACGTGGTGCGCAGGCACCCGGGGGTGCTGCTGGCAGTGGACAACAGCTTCATGTCTGCCTACTTCCAGGTGTGTCACCTGCCCCAGGGCAGGGGGATTGGGAAGGGGATTGGAAAGGGATTATATCAGATCTATTTCCCAGGAGACCAAGCTAAGCCCTGGTGGTGTAGGTGTAAAGTCACCCTTTTTGCAGAGTGTGAAGTGCTTGGTTCTGTTCAGGGTACTGTGGTCTTGCTGAATTAAGAGAAGTCTGCAGAAAATGTTAATTTTAATTGAAAATGTCAATGCTTAGCTCAAGCAGTTCTGCAGTTGGCTTGGGACATAGCAGAGGCTTGAGGATTTCCCCTGCAATGTGTTATTCATTTAAGAATTCCCAATTTCCTCCAGAAAGAGCTGTGTGTGGGAACACAGGGTGCTGGTTAATGTGTCTGGAGCAGCCCAGTGTGGAGGGAAAGCCAGTGCTAATGATTAATTGGTGGGAGCAGTAGGTGCAGTACCACACTGGGCTAAGAAAAGGAGAATTTCACAGTGATCTGTCCATCAATATTGAGTGTAAAAGGCCTTTTCCTTGATGGTTCTGCCTGGGCATCTCCACGTTCCCTGGACGGGAGTCTGTGTTTAGTGTGGCAGCAGCAGTCTTTGGGTCTGCCTGCTTTGTTCCATTTTAACAGTGATGCCCCTCGCTCTTTAGAACGTGTTGGTATCATGTGCAAAGTCCCTTAATTAGTGATTGATTAAAAATCTGGCACTGCTAACCACCTCTTGCCCATCCACCTCCTGGTTTGTCTCACTTCAGGAGGCTCCTGGGCAGAGAGCTGGGAGGGGAGGGGAGGGAGAGCTGGCAGAGGAACCTCCTCTCCCCGTGTTCTCAGCTCCTGCAACACCTGGAAAACAAAGCAATGCTTTTGCTTTGCAGTTTGAGTCCTTCATTTCCCATGGAAATGCACTTTGTAGGGTAAATGCCATTATTTGTCCCTGCCTCAGCTGAGCAATGGAACTATTTTTTCCCAGCTTTGCACTGAATGTTGGATGTGCTCAGTCTCTTCTCTCCCTGGAGCCAGTGCTTTTAAATCACATTTTCTTGTGCTTACCTTGAATTCAGAGTGCCTCCCTGTACTGCTGCTTTTATTGCCACATGCTCAGTTGTCATCCCCAGGTTTTTGTGTTTGTTTCTCCACTCATTTTTCCTGTGCAAGCCCACAGCCCTTTGGGACGGCTGGGAATGAACCCGAGTGCACCCAAACTTGAATTATGATCTTCTTTCCCTTTTGTTTCAGCGTCCTTTGTCCCTGGGGGCTGATATTTGTATGAGTTCTGCAACCAAATACATGAATGGTGAGTCTGAGAGTTCAGCACATCCTTAGGGCAGGGTTAGGTGGGATATTGGGAAGGAATTCCTGGCTGGGAGGGTGGGCAGGCCCTGGCACAGGTGCCCGGAGCAGCTGGGGCTGCCCCTGGATCCCCGGCAGTGCCCAAGGCCAGGCTGGACACTGGGGCTGGGAGCAGCCTGGGATGGGGGGAGGTGTCCCAGGGATTTTATTAACACTTGGGGGTTTGTGGCAGGACCCTGGAGCAGCTGGAGTGGCTGATCCCGTTCTTGTCCCCTGTCGTTTGCAGGGCACAGTGATGTTCTCATGGGCCTGGTCTCTGTAAACCGGGATGATCTCTACGAGAGGCTCAAATTCCTGCAGAACTGTAAGTCCAGACAGGGAATTCCTGACAGGAATCCTGTTCACATCCACAGCTCCTGCTGGGGGGGGGTGTGCACGCACACAAGTGAGAAATCTGCCTGGGAATGTGACTTTAACAGGCAGGACTGAGAAAAGTTCAATTAAAAAAATACTCTGACTAGTGAAACTCCAATTAAGTGGAAAAAAAAGCCAATAAAATGAGAGACACTGGGGCACATCCTGAAACCATTGAGGTGCCCACGTGCAGTTAGGGGGGTTTGAAACTCACCCATCCGGACGTACCTAAAGCAAAATTTTCCTGTCTCTGATGATTCCAACAATTTTCCAGCCTCTTCACTGTCAGGAGTAAATTCCTGTCCAGGGCTCTGCCCTCAGCAGTGAAGGTGCAGTGTGCCCAGTAAATGCAATCCTCGAGGCCCCAGCCTGTTAATTGGGCTCATTAATTGGCTCCCCAATGTGGGAGATGAGGAACAGAGATTGCCTCGGGTGTCTTCCCACTTGTTCTGACCTCAGAAACGCTGGAGATGAGGACGTGTTCGTCTTTGCTGAATGCAAAACACAAACATTTCTATGGAATTCTGTTCCCATTCCCACAGCCCTGGGAGCTGTCCCCTCCCCCTTTGACTGCTTCCTCTGCAACCGGGGGCTCAAGACTCTGCACATCCGGATGAAGCTGCACTTCCACAACGGCCTGGCTGTGGCCAAGTTCCTGGAATCCCATCCCCGGGTGGAGAAGGTCATTTACCCAGGTGGGTGGGCAGGACTGGGGAGCATCCCAGGGGAGGGATTTGGGAGCATCCCAGGGAGGGATTTGGGAGCATCCCAGGGAGGGATTTGGGAGCATCCCAGGGGAGGGATTTGGGAGCTGTGCTGCCCCGTGGCTGGGGGCCCAGTTCAGGTGAGGCTGAGCTGTCCCAGCTCTGCAGTGGAATTCACTGGGAATTCTCCCAACTCTCCCCATTCCAGGGCTGCCTTCTCACCCCCAGTATGAGGTGATGAAGAGGCAGTGCACAGGCTGTCCTGGGATGGTCACCTTCTACATCAAAGGGAACATCAAAAACGCCGCTGCCTTCCTCAGGAACTTGAAGGTAAAATAAAGGCAATAAAATCACCCTCAGAGGGAGCTGAAACTGCCCCGCTGAGGGGAGGGTGGAAGTGGCTTTTCTTGTCCTTTGGGTGTGCCCCACTCTGAATCGCCGATAATTTGTCCATGGGGTTAATGAGAGGGAAGAAAGGGACGCCTCAGCCCCTCGGAAGTGTTTGTTTGCTCCCAGGGTGAGGCGTGTCCAGCTCAGCCCAGGAGCTGCTGCTAACAAAGGGCTTTCTGCGGGACTGGGGAGCTGGGCTGGTGCAACTCTGCTGGAATATTGCAAAGTGCCCTCAGGAGGGAAAGCCACTGAGGAAGGCCCTGACTGGTGGGGCAGAGAGGGAGCCCCTGGCCCCGGGAATGCTTGGTTGGGCCCTTGGCCCAGCCTGTGCCGGTGTTTGGCCAGGTGTTCGCTCTGCCTGTGTCCTGGGAGGTGTTTGTGTCCTGAGCCTGGCTTAATTTGCACCTGCCCTGGGGTTTCTGCTGGTTTGGTCTTGGAAAAACAGCCAGTGACAAGTGGCAAAGGTGGATTAGGAATTCCTTCTCCTCCCTGCCCTCCTCGCCAGCTGATGTCATCCCCTGGAAATGAGTTTACTGAAAATGGGATTTGCCCACAAAATCCCTTTGATGTGAGGGAGAGCATTGAATCCTGGCCCAGGAGATCTGCTAGTTTTGGCAGGAGCTGCCAAGGGTCCTCCTGTCAGGCCCGGGAGGAGGGGGACAGTTATCCACAGGGCTTGGACAGCGTCACTTTGCCACTGGGTGGTAGGAGGATCATTCCACAGAATTCCAGACTGCTTTGGGTGGAAAGGGACCTCAAAGCTCATCCCATTCCACCCCTGCCATGGACAGGGACACCCCCCCTAGCCCAGGGTGCTCCAGGTCCCTCCCACATGGCCTTGGACATCCAGGGGCAGGGTGAGTCTGTTTTCAATCTTAGCTCTTACCTGCCAGATGAGCACTTTATTCCCTAATTACAGCTAATGCAGTTCATGATATAGAAGTTGTTATAGAAAATCTTGGGGGAAAGAAGTCCCTAAACTTTCCATTTTCCTCAATGTCCTTGCAGAGGTCCCAGCCCCGAGGCTGCCGGGGCTCCAGGAGGGTTTGGACAACGCTGCCAGGGTGGGATTGTTGGGGTGTCTGTGCAGGGCCAGGAGCTGGATCACTGATCCCTGTGGGCACTTCCAGCTCAGGATATTCCCTGATTCTGTGAGCTCTCTTTCCGTGCATCCGTAACCTCCCACTCCTGATAACAACTCCTCTCCTTTCTCCCGTAGGTGTTTGCCCTGGCTGAGAGTCTGGGTGGCTACGAGAGCCTGGCAGAGCATCCGTAAGTTCATCCTTCCATCCTCAGGGCCTCCAAAAGCTGCAGAGCACCACAAAACTCCCTCAGTTTTCCAGCCCTGACTTGTCAGCATCCCCATCATTTCCAGGAACTGCTGCCAGGAGCTCTTTGCATCTGTGGGGTCACACGAGAGGCACAGAGGAGGTGTCAGATCCTGCTGCCATTTCAGGGGTGCTGGCAGGGAACCAGCTGGGCTGGTTCTACCAATAAAAGCCCCAAATTCTTGAGATAAAAGATGTTTTTTATCCCTGCAGGGCCATCATGACCCACGCCTCAGTGCCTGAGGAGGAAAGGAAAACTCTGGGAATCACTGACACCTTGATCCGCCTCTCAGTGGGGCTGGAGGATGAGGAGGATTTGCTGGCAGACCTGGACCAGGCCCTGAATGCTGCGGTGAGTGGGGTGTTCCCCTCCAGGAATAATCCCCAGCCACCCTTTCCCAGAAAGGACTGAGCCTTCAGCCACTCCCAGATGGACCCTGGGGCGTGGATTTAAAGTTTCCCTGTCTGCAGCCCTGCTCAGGCACAGCTCCCATGGATTCAGGAGCAGCTGGGATGTGCCAGGCACAGCTCCCATGGATTCAGGAGCAGTTGGGGTGTCCCAGGGGTTGCAGTGATGGGAATGGCCCTGCTCAGGTCAGGCTGAGGGAGACTCACACAGGGCTCAGAGTGGGCATCAGGTTTGTCAGGGCAGAGTTTCAGAGGGGGTAGGAAAAGTTTGTTCCTGGGTTTTCTTTTTTTGAGTGTATGTGTGTGTTTTTTTATTGGGGGGATATTGTTCGGGTTTTTTTTAGGAGAGGGAAAATTATCGTCAGTAACTCCACATATTTCTGTTTGCCAGCATGAAGACAAAATCCAATGCTAAAATGTGACTTTAATTTATGAAAAGGAAAATAAAAATGTGTGGCTGGTAGAGGGGCAGAGCACGATGATCCCTCCCTTTCCTTCCTGCAGTTTGCATAAACCTTGAGGGTCAAAAAGGAACTCGGAACTGGACACGGCTGTGGACGAGGACACGGAAAACCAAACCGCTCTTGCTTTGCCTGTGGGAATTCCAGCCTGGGTTCCCGGGCCCCTCCCGTGCTGCTGCTGGGCTCTGCCAGGCTGGGCAGGGTGTGCTGGGCACAGCCTGGGCTCTCCCTGCCAGGGCCTGGAGCCGGGAGCTGTGTGGGAGCAGCCGCGGGCACCCGGGAATGTGCCCCCAGCTCCCGCAGCTCTCCCAGCGCTGCTCCTGCTCCGCAGGCCTGCGGCTCGAGGGCTGCCGCCTGGCACTGCTCAGGCTTCCTCTTCTCACCCAGCAGCTCAGCTCAAAAACTTGATTGACCTCGGATTTATTTTAATTGGCTTGGAAATTTGCTTAAGAGCTTTTCCTTCTTTTGCTGTTTTATTGAAAATGAAGTGGTAAATAATAACTTTCTAAAGAGGAATCTTTGTCTCTTTTAAGAAAAAAATCATGTGCTGTGGGAATGATTGGAATCATTTTAATTAAAACGTGCTTTTCCTTTCCTTGCTTGTGTTTCCATCTGCTCGTGCTCCTT
>WAAG01048927.1:186223-198546 GCA_013390105.1 Tichodroma muraria | reverse complement strand
TCTTCCCCTCGGGACTGCTGTCACGACAGAGGGGCGCTTAGGGATGCGCAGGATAGCAGGGGGCCCTGGGACGCCCCCGCTCCCTGTCACGACACGTGGGTACCGGGAGCCCTCCTGCCCCGTACCCGTTTTCTCGGTTCGCCGGTGCCCGAGGACGCCCTGCCCCCTGTCGCCACATGGGGGAGCCCTGGGACTCGCCACTCGCTGTCGCGACGTTGGCTGCTCAGGGTCACCCCGCGCCACGATATGTGGGTGCCCTGGCGCACCCCCCCCCCTTCATTGTGAGCCCTGGGTCCCCCCTACCCTCGCGACACGGAGGTGCCTGGAGACCTCCCACACCCCGCCCTCTTGTCACGGTACATCGACGCCCTGCTGTCGTGACACTCGGGCACTCAGGGCCGCCCCCTGTCGCGACACGCGGGTGCCCGGGGCCGCGTGTCGCTGCTGCTGGGCGATCGGCCGTGCCCGCTCCGCTTGCCCGCAGTGGAACGAGGTGACCCGGTACTTCCGAGCGGGGATGCCCCTGCGGCGGCACCGGCAGCGGCTCCGCTCGCACGGCAGCTGCTTCACGGCGGCCGAGGCCGCGGACTGGCTGCACCAGGTGCTCCGCAGCAACGGCAGCTTCGGGCCCGACGTCACCCGGCAGCAAACGGTGCAGCTCCTGCGGAAATTCCTCAAAAACCACGTCATCGAGGACATCAAGGGCAGGTGGGGAGCTGAGAATCTGGAAGACAACGGTGCCCTGTACAGGTACGGAGGTTAAAGTCGTTCCCTGGTCTCTCAGGTTGAGAATTTTAATTAAAAACGCTGAGATTTGTAGAAGAAGAGCTTGCTGTGGGTTAAGCACGCTGGGCAAAAAGTTAATTATTGGCATGGTTTTGCTGCTCTGAGCGTTTTGCTTCGCTGCCGTGCGTGTCCGTGCTTTTGTCCGTCCATCGTGGAGTGCAAACCGCTCCAGTGCTTTGGAGTGGAGCCAGGGTGTTTTGTAGGAGCTGCCTGCTGGGTTTGCTTCTCTTGGGCCTTTTACACAAAGTCTGAGTGGGAAGCAGAGCCAAACAGCTCTGAAATTAAAGGTATCGATGGCCCTCACTTCTCACATTCTGGGCTCAGGCTTTGCCAACATCTTCAGCTTGACTTTGGCATCAAGAAAAACAGCCCAAAGCTAATTTATCATATGAAAAATTAAAAAAAACCCATCAGTGTTTTCCCTTTTTTAGTGAATCTAACAGAGTCACACTGCTATGGCACCAGAGGTTTGGTTTTGTCGAGTAATTTTCTTGATTCTGATCAATTCTGAATGTATTTAACATCTCTCCCTTTCATTACAGATTTCCTCCAACATCTCCAGTCAAACCTCTACCAAGCCCACCAAGGGAGAGCTTGGAAAACTTCTCTGGAGACAAAGGAAAACTTTTTAAACTGCCCAGTTCATCCAAGAGGGCTTTTAAAAACCAGGAGTTCCTGCAGTCTCTGGTAACAACTTCTGTTCCTTACAGCATTGCAGTTCTCTTGTATTGTCTTTATTCTTTCAAATTCAGTTGACATTGCTCTGTTGTGGCATCTTCCCTTAATAAAGAATAGTTTGGACTTAAAGGAATTGAGAAATATTAAGAAATAAATTCACATAAGAGGGGTTTTAATTTTGTTTTGGGTTTTCTTTGTTTTGTCTCAGTGCAGAATTATCCCTGCTTTAATAAAAGGGATTTTAAGGTATTGGGAGGGCTGGGAGGTGAAGCCCTAGAAATGATCTGCACAATATGGTCTTCTTGAAATTTTAATTTGTCTTTGGGGGACAAATAAAAGGCACAAATAATTTAATTGCTCATCTTTTTGGAGAAGATGGAATGTGTGTGTGGCCCTTGATTCAGTTGAGATTTGTGTGCACAAGTTCTGAATTTAGGTGCCAGTCCTAAAGGAGGATAATTCACATTTTGATACATCTGGATTTGAGGTGGTTTTACCTTTTAAATTGCTGATTTTGGATTGATGACAGGGTTTTTTTTAATTTCTTTTTAGTTGTGTGCTTCCATTTCAGTGCTGAAGCTGCAAGTTTACCCCTGGCTCACGTGGAATTTAAGTTTCCACAGAATGCCCTGTTCTTCTAATTCCAATTTTCTCTAATTTTTAATTGCCTTAAGAGGCTCATTTATCTTACAGTAAAAAACACTCACTTTCAGGAAAACTTAGTGAGACCAAAGCCTGATGTAACAGAAGAAAAGAAGGAAGACACACTTCAAAGGAGGGAAATAAGCCAGGAAGACGTGCAAGAAACATGGAGAAATATAATTCGGATACAGTAAGTGAGGAATTACACACAGCACCTTCTCATTTAGTTGCTTGTCCAAGCAAGCTTTTCAGATTTGTTTTTCATTTTTAAAACTATGTTTAAAGTTGCATATTTTTTTCTGTTGTTTACACAGGTTTTCTAATCTGTTTATTAATATTGGATTGTTGCATTTGAGGAGTTTCTGATCATGTGCTGATGCTGAAATATATTTTAAACACCACAGGTGTGCTCTTCCTTGCTGACTGTTGCTGTTTGTCCCAGGGAAAAGGGTCCTCAGATTCTCCTCCTGGAAGTGAGAAGTTGTCAAACAGCACTTCAGCTCACCAGGAGTTTTTGAATAGATAGGGAAAGAACTTGTTTTCCTTCATCCCTCGCAAATCTTTGCTCTCTTCCTCCCCCAGTTTGCAAAGCATTTTGGGACTCCCCTCGCTGGAGGAGGTTCTGCAGCCAGCCCAGATCATCCCCGAGTTTGTCATGTACAACATGAGCAACACCAGCAAGCACGGGGTGGTGATCCTGCAGGACAGAGCAGGTGACATTTATTTCCCTAGATTTGCTTAAAAATTCTTTATTTATGAATAATAATTAATCTGCTTCTCAGTTTGTTGTTTACACTTTTTCCCCAAACCACGGCAGAGCTCAGGGACCTTCAATCCCATTCCACCCCTGCCATGGCAGGGACACCTTCCCCTATCCCAGGCTGCTCCACCCTGGCTTTGGACATTTCCAGGGATTCCACAGCTTCTCTGGGAATTCCATCCCAGCCCCTCCCCACCCTCCCAGGGAACAATTCCTCCCCAGTATCCCATCTAACCCTGCCCACCTTCAGCTTGAAGTTATTTCCCTTTATCCCGTTACCCTATGTAATTTTGAATACATGTGTAGCAATATTTAAAATCAGGTTTAAATTTAATCTTTCGCACTTCAGGTGTTATTTAATACGTGTGAGCCATTATTAGCTGTTAATTATTTGGGCTCATGCCTCAATGATGCATTTATCTGTTTGGATTTCAGAAGACCTCCCTCACTGGGTGCTGTCAGCCATGAAGTGCTTGGCCTACTGTAAGTCACTGAAGAGCTTTTAAGTTCCAGAAACCTCTTTTGAGAGTTGAAATGGAAATATTTGTGTGTGTGAAACCAGCTGTGATGTTTCAGTTCAGGAACTGGGCAAAACCTGTGGGTGGTTTCCTCTAATGCAGTTTTTCAGGAGTGAAAGGGACTTGGCTCTTCCAGTCCCTGGCTTTCAGCTGGACCAAAACATTTCCTACACTTCATATTAAACTGGGGAGGTCAATTTTCCTTGGTTTTTAAACAATCATCTATAAATTAATTAGATGAGTGCCTCTCAAATGCAGCCAGAGGTAATGAGCTTTTTTTCCATGTGCTGAGCTTCCTTCTGCTCAAGGAGCTTGAAGGAACTCCCTGTGGGAGAACTGGGATCACCGTGCTTTGGAAATGAAGGGACATACTAAGTGCTGGTTATTATTTTGCTGAGGAACCTGTAAAGACCACAGATTAATTTTTCTTTCTTTATTTTCTTGGTATGGAACAGAACCGAGCACAGCTCTTCAGTGCCTGCCTGGAATCTCTTACACTTGTTTTGCTTACAAATTGTGCCAAATACAATATTTGTGGCTTGCTGATAGGATTCTTTGCTTGTGAAACAAGAATAAATTTAGGCTGATCTTCAAAAAATGTCTTTTATAATGGGATTGTGGATTTTTGGTGTGAATTTCCTTCTTCCCCTCTTTTCAGGGCCCAGGAACAATGACATGAGCCAGGCAACCTACAGTGGCTTTGAGAGGGACGTGTTCAAAACAGTTGCTGATTATTTTCTCAGCCTTGCTGAGCCATTGCTTACTTTTGAATACTATGATCTCTTTGTTAATATCTTAGGTAAGTATGAATTTAGAAACAGTCAGGGGAGCCCTAAGTTCAGATCAGCTGGGGGACAAATGTGTGATTCAAAGCAGAGCTTGGCCCCCGATCCATCTGTGTGGGAGCTCCAGTCTGAGGAGGATCATCACTGCTCCATTCTGCATTAGTGTTAATTAAAATGTAGTTCTGCCTCATGATTTCCCATTTAAATTGCTGTTTCAGCTCACTTTCTAAATATTCAATAACAAAAACTTAAAAAGATGTGCTTGTTGTGCCTGCTCCTCACTATTGCAGCGTTACCTGTCTTTGTTCTTGCATGTTGGTTGCAACGACCTTGTTAAATTGCTTTGGGGCTGAACTAAAGTCTTCTTAATTAATATCTTAATTAATATCTTAGCTTTGTTGCCTGTCTGCCCAGTTAGCAGCTCTCTGAACTGGTTCATTTTCATACCACTTGCATCTTTAACATCTCTTTCATTTCCTGATAGTTATGTGTGGCTACATCCAAATTCCAGATCTGGGCAGTGGAAAACGTTCTGTCCAAGAGGAGGAATGTGACCCTCAGCCTTCAAAAACTCCTCCCTTGAACTCTTTCAAGTCCACTGAGTGTCTTCTCCTAAGCCTGCTCCTCAAAGAGACTGACAAGGAGGAGAAAGGAGAAGCTTCCAGGAGGTTTTCCTCAGAGGAACCCAGAGCCCAAAACCAGCATGGAAAGAAATGGCAGGAGCACAAACTGCCACGTCAGCAAAGGAGTGCTGGGAACCTGATAGGAGGGAGCTGCCAGAATCTTGCAGGATTCAGGAATGCCCAAGAGCCACCTGAAGCATTTAGGACAAGGTGTTACTCCTTGGAAAGAATTGGAGCTGCTGCTTCAAGTGTGTGTAACAAAGGAGGACGTGCCCCCCTCAGGGGAGGCGGTGTGAGCACCGCGAGGAGGGGAGAGCTGCTGGAGGAGCGGGGAGTGAACCCGCTGGTGGGGCTGGGCCGGGCCGGCTCAGGTGAAGCCAGGAGAGCGCCTGCCCCGTGTCCCGGGGGCGAGGAGCTGGGGGACGGCAGCCACGGATCCTCGGGGACGGGGACGGGGCCGCGGCGCTCTCGGAGCCTGCCGGGCGGGAGCAGCTCCCGCAGCTGCAGTGCCATCAACAGGGCCCCTGCTGAGACCACAGTGCAGCCGCGGCCTCAGCCCTGGGCGCCGGGAGAGCCCAGCCCCTCCGTGGCCAGCAGCATCAAAAGGAGCCTCTGCAGGAGCAGCACGGAACTGTCAGAACGCTCCGTCCCCCCCTCCCCTTGTGTGTTGGCTGGCACAAGTAAGGGCTCCCTGCAGCATGTTGCACTGCCTCGTTGTGTGCCTCACTAATCCCTGCTTCCCTCACCTCTGCCACTCTTGCTAGGTTTGTGGGTAGGCGTAGAGCGTGGATTTGTGGGGTTTTTAAAGAGAACCTGCTGGCTAAACTGGTTAAACTGCTGGAGCTCTGCTAACAAATAGTAGTGTGTGGTATCTTTGGAGTACGGGCTTGATGTGTCAGTAGTAGCTGGCCTTTGTGCTCAGGTAGGTGATGGGGGCAGGGAACCTGCATACACCTGCCTGTTGGAGATGTCTTTTTCTGTTCTTAAATCATTATTTTCTGGAAATACTTCTGGGAATAATTAGTGTCATTCCTTAATTGTATTGTGGTCCTAATTGCACCATAATGAAGGAAGTAGAGGATGACCACACAAACAAAGGCCTGTACGTTTCTCGTCTGTGTTACAGCTGATTTCTCTGAAACGTAAATAATCACACTGAAAAATAAGAAATCTGTGATACTGAGGTAAAAATATGCTGGAAGCCGGTTCAAATCTTAACACCAGCTGTCTTTGTGGTTAACCTGTAGATCTCCTGCAGCCTCACCTGGAAAGAATTGCAGTGGGAGCTCTGCAGATCTGCTGTTTGCTGCTGCCACCCCCGAGCCGCAGGAAGCTGCAGCTGCTGCTGAGGATGATGGCCAGGATCAGTGGCAACGTTGACATGCCACGGCTGCACGATGCCGTGGGCACCAGGTCCTTGGTGAGAGAAGGAAAAGCTCTTCTTAACAGAATGCAGATGATTCCTCAGTCTGATTCCTCACCCAGCTGCCATTTGGAATCCCAGACTGGTTTGGGTCGGGAGGGACCTTAAGCTCATCTCATTCCAGTTTAAACCTGGCTCTTGGTGTGCAGTTAGGTCTGGGTTAGGTTGGCTCTGCAGGTTTTAATCACCTCACGTATCTTAAGATGACCAATTGAAGATTTAGGTTTAGGTTAGAAGTAAGAAGAAATTCTTTATTCAGAGGGAGGTGAGGCCCTGGCCCAGGGTGCCAGAGCAGCTGGGGCTGCCCCTGGATCCCTGGCAGTGTCCCAGGCCAGGCTGGACAGGGCTTGGAGCCCCCAGGGACAGTGGAAGGTGTCCCTGCCCCAACCCAAACCATTCCAGGGTTCTATTCTACAGTTCTGTGAAGATGTTCATTTTTCTATGGATTAAGCCTTTTTCTGCCACTACCTTTCTACAATATCTATTTTTAATTGAAAGTGCTGTTTAAGTCCAAAGAAATTATTTTAATTCAGATGAGAGAACTTTTCCTCTTGTGTGACCATACTTGGAAGTGGATATTGGAGGATTTGTGCCACTGTAGAGTGGAGAGGAGGGAAACAAATCCCACAGCTTTACCCACTGAAGTTGTGCTGAACTTTTCCAGCTGATCCAGACGTTCTCCCGCTGTGTCCTGCGCTGTGCAGAGGAGGAGGACCTGGATGAGCTGCTTTCCACACGCTTGGTTTCCTTCCTGATGGACCATCAGCAGGAAATATTCCAAGTCCCAACTTACCTGCAGGTTGCTGTGCGGGATCACCTCGAGTACATGGCTCAGGTTGGTGCCATGAGAGCAGTTCAAATTAATTTGTTAATTGGTACTTCTGAGGTTGGGAAAATGCAAATAAACCCAGGACATTTTGAAGGCATAGATATTAACTATAATGTTTTGCAGCTTGTGAGTGGGTGTGGGTGTTTGTTAGGTACTTACTCAGTACAGAATCAGTTGAGTGCATGCAGAGCCCTTTTTCTTTCAGTGCAAACAGGAAAATGAAGAAATTTGTGCCATCTTGCCAATGTATTCCTACTGCAAACAAATCACTCCTCAGGAGTTTGAAGAACAAAAGGTCTCCACCTCGCAGGCTGCAGTGGCAGAGCTCCTGGAGAACATCATCAAGGATAAAAACCTCTCTGTGAAGGACAAAAAGAAAAAGTTAAAACAGGTGAGTTTATTTCATCTGCTTCTGCAGTGCCTTTGTGAGGGGAGGGCTCAGGCACCAGAGCCTGGGAGAGGAGAGGAGCAGAATGTGCTGAGAAATGTTTGTGTTCAAGAGCTTTTGAGTGCTTCATGTGCTCTGCTTGGGATTTTAAAGGTGATTTTTAATGCTGCATCCTAGAGAGCCAGGCTGGGAGAGCTGGGGGTGCTCACCTGGGGAAGAGAAGGCTCCAGGGAGAGCTCAGAGCCCCTGGCAGGGCCTGGAGGGGCTCCAGGAGAGCTGGAGAGGGACTGGGGACAAGGGCTGCAGGGACAGGACACAGGGAATGGCTCCCAGTGCCAGAGGGCAGGGCTGGGTGGGATATTGGGCAGGAATTGTTCCCTGGGAGGGTGGGCAGGCCCTGGAATAGAATTCCCAGAGCAGCTGGGGCTGCCCCTGGATCCCTGGCAGTGCCCAAGGCCAGGCTGGACACTGGGGCTGGGAGCAGCCTGGCACAGTGGGAGGTGTCCCTGCCATGGCAGGGGTTTGGAATGAGATGGGATTTAAGGTCTCTTCCAATCCAAACCACTCCATAATAATCCAGCCTTTGACTGGCAGCAGGGGTGTTCACACAATGGTGTAAAACCAGTATCAAATTATTCTCCTGGGGCTCCTGCTCTCCATTCAGTGATTCCTGGTGGAATTGCAGCCTGGGTTGCTGTGGTGCACTGGCCATCCAAGTCACCATTAACATGCCATAGGTGGGCTTACATTCAATAGGTGTTAAAAGCAATTTTTGGCTTTAAGAGACCAAACTCTCTGTTGAGAATCCTGAAACATTCTTTTGGTGGCCTTGGCTTTGTGTTTTGTAACATTTACCGTGCTCAAGATTATCTTGCACTTCTCTGGCCTACCAATATCTTGCCTAATAGTAAGGCTAAAACACAGGAGTTGTGGCAGGATTTAATCCTGGAGGGTTTTTCTTTCCCTTGGCAAGTCTTTCTGCCCAATGGAATAGTTTTGTACTTGTCCTGGAATCTCCTAAGCAAGTCTTGTGACTCCCATTTGAACAAGCAGCTTTTCAGGGGAGGCCACACTTGGCTTTGGTGCCCCTCCTGCAGCTCTGACTTCCATGTGTGTTGTGGAAACTTTCTGGGCCTCTAAAAGTGAGTCCGGTTCGGTTCCAGCCCATCAGAACCTCCTGAATGTAAAGAAGAATGATTAATTATAGTTGATGAAGGTTTGGAATAAGTGAGGAGTAAGAAATGATTCACAGCAGCCGGGGGGAAGGGGAGGAAGGAAATGGGGCCCAGAAAGGATCCCAGGACTGGAGGTGCCTCAGCAGTGCCAGCACAGGGATGGGCACTGCCCTGGGCCTGCTGGACTCATTCTTCCTGATGGGAAATGTTGGGAATTCTTGGGAAAAGCCGAATTCGTGGTACTTTCCAGAGGGTCAGGTCCCAGTTGTGTCAACACCAGAAGTTACAAAGGTGGTTTGAGTCCATCAGTGGGAAGGTTTGGCTCATGTTCAGATGTATTTACAGTTTTTCATCCCTTCCTAAGGCCTTGCATGGGAAACAGGCAAAATGTCCAAATCGCCGCTCTGATTCCAGGTATTTTCATTTTCATGGAATCAGTGCTAAGCTTTCCTGGGAGAGAACCCTTCCAAAACAGTCTGAATCTTGGCTCCCTGTTGGGTAAAACACATTTATCCCAGGCATTCCTGGAAGGCAGCTCTGCAGGCACAACAGGCACGGCGTGTGCTCTGGCACAGCTGGGTTTTTTTGTGGCATCTGGGATTTTCTGGTCATTGGTGCCTGTGTGTGCTGCAGTTCCAGAAGGAATATCCCCAGATCTACGGGAGCAGGTTCCCAACGACGGAGTCGGAAGCGCAGCTCCTGGAGAACAAACCCACCATCAAGCAGCCCATGCTGAGCCTCAGGAAACCCAAATTTCGCAGCCTCAGGTATTGATTCCACCACACCTGAGCCGTTTCTCCCCGCTGGAAGTCTGAGGGATTCACCAAAGGAATTCTGCAGGAGTTTGGTGGTGGCTGCGCTGTAGGAGGAGGGAATGTTGAAATGTTTACATGGACACTGTGCTGGAAGGTGCCAAAATTTTTTTTTATTATTTTTTTTTTGTGCAGATACTTTGGAATAATTCCTAAAAGAAAAATATTTATCTGTTTACAAATTATTACAATACATTGGAGTAGGAAAATGTGAAAATGCACATAAAGCTGTTGTTAACCAAAAGTTTATATATATAGTTTTTTTTATGGGAAACTAATGACCTGCCTCTGTTGTAGCCTTTAAATGTCTGGTCAGGAATTTGTGCCATTTATTGTAGTTTTTACATGTGTATGTGTTGTGACTAAGTGCCTTTTCTATTCTCAAAATGTTTGTCTTTAAACAAAGGAGCTTTTGTGAGTTCAGGACCAGGAGAGCCAGTTCACCATAAATAAATGATTATCACACTCCATAAACACTTCTGTTCATATCATCTGTAAAACCCTCATCAGCTTTTTATTATTTATTTATATTAAAAGACTTGAAGTGTATTTCTGAGGTTTTCATGGAAAATTCATTTTGGATCTGTTGGTGTGATTCTCAAAGTAGGAGAGATGGATGATCCATGAAGTGTGAACAGAATATACTAATTTTCCCTATTTTTTTTCCAGAGTTAGGGATTTGCTTATTAATTATGGTAAGATAAAGGTTCCCCCACAGGAGTTTAAATCTGCAAGAATATTTTTGGGAAAGTATAATTAATAATAATTAATCTACTGCATGGCTCTGAGATCCCAGACTGGGTTGGGTTGGGAAGGACCTTAAATCCCATCCAGTGCCACCCTGCCATGGGCAGGGACGCCTTCCACTGTCCCAGGTTGTTCCAGCCTTGCCTTGGATGCTTCCAGGGATCCAGGGACAGCCCCAGCTTCTCTGGGCACCCTCACAGCCAGGAATTCCTTGGTACATCTGTGATCCTGAGCCTGTCAGTTCTCTCCCAAAAAAATACCATTTTTCTCCTTTTTTTAAAAAGACTTTCTAAATGAGAAACCCAAATTAGCCTCATTTTCCCCTGTATTAATGATGCCTTAGTGTCCTGTGGGTACCTTTTGTGCTTTCAGGGCAGGGGGCAGCTGTTCTTCCCCTGGAACATCTGTAACCAACCACCTCCAACACTCAGCACCTGCCTGAACTTGCTTCCAACTCTTCCTACCCCATTCCATGTTGCATAAATGCTTTGTTTATGTAGTGTTCCAGTTAAGTAACTTATTAGGTGAGAAGCTCACATTTCCCAGGATTTGGCTTTCAAAGGCCTGCCCTCATTATTCCCAGTTCTTGAGCCAGGTTATTTAATGTTCCCTGCTAAGGTTTTGACAGAACTTAACCAAAATGGGAATAAACAGAGAAATTAAAATTGTGGTTCTTCAATAGAAAGGGTTAATGGGAGGAGGCCTCAGTCAAGATCTCAGTGCAGCACCCTGGTTTTTCTGTGAAACTTTTTTAAATGAACTCTTGTCCAAGTGGAAACACTGCCTTGAAAGCAGGAGCGAGCAAACAAAACCAGGGCACGAAGCCAACCCTCACGTGCTGGTTGTAGCAGCAAAGGGAACGGGGGGTGTTTAATGTCTCCTTTTGTCCTTTCACCCCAGTTCGGATCCCTGGAGCTGTTTCCATCTGTGTGGGGGAGCACCTGAACGTGTGGTGATAAAACACCTTCATAAATGTTGTGTCATAAATGTAGACTCTCACTACAGGTGGTTCCTAATGATGAGTCTGGGAGAGGCTGAGGGGAGGCCTCAAGAGGCTGCACCTCCAATCTCTGCTCCCTGTGACAGGGACAGGACCCAGGGAGCTGTGCCAGGGGGGGCTTAGGTTGGATATTGGGACAGATTCTTCCCCCAAGGGTGCTGGGCAGTGCCCAGGCTCCCCAGGGAACAGGGAGCTCCAGAGATGGGACTGTTGGGGGTCTGGGCAGGGCCAGCAGCTGGATCCGTGATCCCTGTGGGTCCTTCCAACTCAGGAGATTCCTAAATGTTTGACACTGACATTTTCTCCTCTCTTGGTGTCTCCAGTGTCACACCACTCCTGGGAGAGGCTCTGGAAGAGCCGGGATGGTCCCTGCAGAGCCGAGTGCCGCTGCCAGCTCCCGGCACGGCTCCAGCGCGCTCCGTTTTACTCCTCCCTGGGATTTTTTTCCTTTGTAATCACTTCTGCTTGGGAAGAATTTAGGTCTCAGAAAAACAGTGAAAGCCTCTTTTTGTGTGAACAGCAGGACAAAAGCTCCCAAAGCCCAGGGAGGATTTTGGTGCTGAAAGCCGGCTCTGTTCCCGGGGTGCTCTCGTTGGTGGGGGCTGTTTTGGGCAGGGCTCAGCACCCCTTAAATACCCAGCACAGCTCTGGCTCTGGAGCCTCAGGCCCTTCATCAGGGAGGATGTACAGCCAGTGAGTATTCCTGGAGCTCCTCTCTGGGGCAGCACATCCCAGATGGAGCATTGGCTGGGGCAGCTGGGGGGCAGCAGGGTTTGGAGGGGAGGAGAAGTGGGGAGGTCTCCACGTGTCCATGCTGGCACATCCCATGCCAAAGGTGTGGTTCTGGTCTGGGGGAACAGGCTCACCTCTAGGTTCCAGAGGACTGACCAGAATTTGGGGTAGAATCATGGAATCCTGGAATGGTTGGGGTTAGAAGGACCTTAAATCCCATCCAGTGCTGCCCCTGCCATGGGCAGGGACGCCTTCCACTGTCCCACGTTGCTCCAAACCGTGTTCAGCCTGGCCTTGGACACTTCCAGGGATCCAGGGGCAGCCAGAGCTGCTCTGGGCAGAGTTCACCAGTCTGTGCCTGGTGTCTTCATTGGCTTTGCAGCAGATAAAATTAGAACCCAACAAATAATTCTTTGTTTAAAAAA
>WAAG01048927.1:164015-186196 GCA_013390105.1 Tichodroma muraria | reverse complement strand
AAAAAAAAGAAAAAAGGTAAAAAAAAAAGCTTTTCCGAGAGCTGGGAGATACAAGCTGGATTTTGCTTTCTGATGATTTGGGGATCCTGGGTTTGCTGGGCTGCAGTATGGGCTGTCCCTGGGTGCCCCTGTCCCTCCTCGTGTTCAGGACAGTTCTCAGTAGCTGTTTGGAGCCTCAGAGCCTTCCCCCACGGAAAGGTGCTTTTTCCTCCCTCAAGTTCTTTGCAAGTCATGGATCATTCCATCCAGAAAGATCCACCCCTCCCTGGGAGGGGGTTCCCAGCTCTGCCCCCGCTCCGGGCTCACCCAGCTGTGCCCCTTCCAGGGTGGAGCATCCTGCTGGAGGCTACAAGAAGCTCTTTGAGACAGTGGAGGAGCTGTCCTCTCCAGTGACCGCCCACGTCACAGGTTGGTCTGGGGCCTCATCTCCTTCTGCTCTCCTTTGTTCCTGCAGCTCAGGGGCTTCCAGGGCTCAGAGGCTTTACAAGGCAGGATGTGAAGGAGCTCACAGGGCTGGTGGTCTGGGGTAGAGAAAGGTCAGATTGGGTGGGGAGACTCTTTAGACATTTCAGTACTGAATGTCTGTCCACAGCTGGTGTGGAGGTGAAGAAATCAGAGCTTAAAGAGCTCATGTGTGTTTCAACACTAAGTTTAATTAGAAAATGAGTTGAAATTTTGATTTTCTTGCCGTAACTATAAAAATTCCTTGGTCTGATTTGCCGTGCCCATCCCAACGCTGCCTCTCCCACAGGCAGGATTCCCACCTGGCTGCGAGGAAGCCTCCTGAGATGTGGGCCTGGCTTGTTTGAGGTGGGTTCAGAGCCCTTCTACCACCTCTTCGATGGCCAAGCACTGCTCCACAAGTTCGACTTCAAGGAGGGGCACGTCACCTACCACCGAAGGTACGTGCCGGTTTTCCAAGAAAAAGGAATAAATAAGGAAGCACTTGCTCGTCTGAAGTGCAGGGGACAGGCTGTGCTGTGGGAGACACCGGTTATTTTGACTCCATGTGGTTGGTTATTGGAAGAGCTCTAGCAGCGATACCATCAAACCCAGCTCCAGATGCAATGTGAGGTTGTGGAGAGCTCCCAGAGCTCTCACGAGGTTCATCAAAGGAATATTTGTATTTATTGCACAGCCTGGGGTCACCTGTAACAGACTTTCTCCTCCTGGCCCTCCCAGGTTTGTCCGGACTGACGCCTACGTGCGAGCCATGACGGAGAAGAGGATCGTGATAACGGAGTTTGGCACCTACGCCTACCCGGACCCCTGCAAGAACATCTTCTCCAGGTGCCTCGGGCTGGTGCAGTCCTTGCTGGCACGTCCTACCGAGTCTCTGCTTCTCAGGAGCCCCTGACTGCCTGTTGGTTTTCTCTGCTCAGGTTTTTCTCCTACTTCAAAGGTGTGGAGGTGACGGATAACGCCCTGGTGAACGTCTACCCTGTGGGTGAGGATTACTATGCCTGTACTGAGACCAACTTCATCACCAGGATTAACCCAGACACCCTGGAGACCATCAAGCAGGTGGGTCTTTGTCCTGGGCTGACAGAGGTGTGGAGGAGTAAAACTAAAATGAAAATCATGGAGTAACAGAATGGGTTGGGTTGGCAGGGATTTCAAAGCCCACACAGTGTCACCCCTGCCATGGCAGGGACACCTTCCACTGTCCCAGGCTGCTCCGGGCCCTGTCCAGCCTGGCCCTGGACACTGCCAGGGATCCAGGGGCAGCCATAGCTTCTCTGGGCACCTGTGCCAGGGCCTCACCATCCTCACAGATATTCTTCCCAATATCCCATCTAACTCTGCCCTCCTGCCCCTCCATCCCTTGTTCCAAGCCCCTCTCCAGCTCTCCTGGAGCCCCTTCAGGCACTGGAAGGGTCCCCCCTGAACTTTTCCTTCTCCAGGCTGAACACCCCCAGCTCTCCCATGGCAGAGGGGCTCCAGAGCCTGGAGCATCTTCAAGTTTGGGCTGGAGTTTGCAAATCAGAGCTCAGTTGCAGACTCTGAGAGGAACTTCCCACATGCAGAGCAAGGGTGTATTGACCACCTTGCAGAGCTTGTGCCTTCCCACCTCCTGCCAGGGAAGCTCCTGACTCTGTCCCTGCTGGTCTCCAGGTGGATCTCTGTAAATACGTGTCCGTCAATGGGGCAACGGCTCATCCCCACATTGAGAACGATGGCACCGTTTACAACATTGGGAATTGCTTTGGGAAAAACTTTGCCCTGGCCTACAACATCATCCGGATTCCTCCTCTGCAGGCAGGTCAGTCAATCCCACCTCTGAGCCAGCAGGGAAACTTCTCCCTTATGAATCATTTCTTTATCCTTTAAATGAATTCTGTCATCAAGTTAGGTTTTGTTGAAGCTCCTTTAGATTTTTTTTTTTGTAATGTTGTATTTAAACCGCTTCCAGGTGGCTTCTAAATGATGAATTTTGTATTAAAGGCAGAAATTTGCTGGGTGGATGCTGTAAGTGCAGACCAAGTGTGGGTGAGACCTCCATAACCTCTCACCTGTCCCATTCCAGACAAGGAAGACCCCATGAACAAGTCGGAGGTGGTGGTGCAGTTCCCCTGCAGTGACAGGTTTAAGCCCTCCTATGTCCACAGGTAACATTCCATGGGGTCAGCAGGTCAGCTGGAACCAGGGACTGGTTCTCACATGTAATCAGCAATGACAGTTAGGTGATTAACCAAAATCAGGGTCATTTTGAGTGACAATCCATGTGTTTAAGATGAGCAACTCCATGGGTTTTGTCCAAACTGTCCCCAGTGAGCCTGATGTGCTCCCCTGCCTTTCCCAACAGCTTTGGGCTGACCCCAAACTACATTGTGTTTGTGGAGACACCGGTGAAAATCAACCTCCTCAAGTTCCTCTCCTCCTGGAGCCTTTGGGGAGCCAACTACATGGACTGCTTCGAGTCCAACGAGACCATGGGGGTAAGCATGGGGTCATCCCCAACTGGGCTGGACTGGGCAGCTAGACCAGGGCTGGGAGGTCCATTGGCTTCACCTTCATTTCCCTGAGCCTAAGCCCAGCTGCTGTGTGGTTTCCAGGTGTGGCTTCACGTAGCAGAGAAGAAGAAAGGCAGGCTCCTCAACCTCAAGTACCGCACCTCGGCCTTCAACCTCTTCCACCACATCAACACCTACGAGGACAATGGGTTCCTGATCGTGGACCTATGCACATGGAAGGGGTGAGGCCAAGGGTCCCTGGGCATCACAGGTGCCCCTTGCACCACTCCCTGCCCTGGCACATCCCTGCTGGGGCTTCTGGCACTCCCACCAACCCATTTAACATTTAACACGTGATGACACGTAGACTATACAGCATTGAGCTCTCCAGAGGTGCAGGGAGCCTGCTTGACACTCATTTTCCAGGAAAAAAAAATTTTATCTTTTATTTACTTTTAGCTTTAAGAAATGTTAGTGACTGGTGAAGGGTTGATGTTATTCTGGCTCCTGGGGCTGCAATGAGCAGGGTGTGCGTGAGCTTGAACGCTGCTCTTCATGTAAACACAGAAATGTGGCACTGAAGTGATGAAGCTCAACCCTGTGTTGGCTGCATACCCAGGACACCCTGAGCTGAGCTGATCCTGGCATACAATCACAGAATTCCAGACTGCTTTGGGTTGGAAGGGACCAAAAAATTCATCTCGTTCCACCCCCTACCACAAGCAGGGACACCTTCCACTACCCCAGGCTGCTCCAAGGCCCTTCCCATGCTTGTGTTGCACACCAGCAGTTGCTGGGTTTTCCTGGCAGGGGCTGTGGTGCACACACAGCTCAGCTCTGCTGAGGAGCTGGACTGGGGCTTGTGTCACTTTGTTTTGCCCCATCCCTGGAAATGTCCAAGGCCAGGCTGGACAGGGCTTGGAGCACCCTGGGGTAGTGGAAGGTCTCCCTGCCCATGGCAGGGGCTGGGATGAGATAAACATTAAGGCCCCTCCCGATCCAAACCATTCTACACTTCTATGAATTTTAGGCATAAAACACCTACAGTTCCCCCACACTTGCAAAGCCCAGCTGTGTTTCTCTCTGTGATGCTGTTTGGTGCAGGTTTGAGTTCGTTTACAATTACCTGTACCTGGCCAACCTCCGGGCCAACTGGGACGAGGTGAAGCGGCAGGCGGAGAAGGCCCCGCAGCCCGAGGCCCGCAGATACGTCCTGCCCCTGAGCATCGACAAGGTACTGGAGCCTGCCCCGCTCCCTGCCAGGCCTCCTGCCCCTTTGACTCCAAATTCGACCTTTTATTTAAGAGGGCAAACCTGAAGTATGGGCCTTCAGAGAAACTTTATGTTTTCTTTAGCTGATCAATGTTTTTCTAGTTTATATGGTTGCCAAGAGAAGTTGCGGCTGCCCCATCACTGGAAGTGGCCAAGGTTGGGCTGGATGGAGCTCTGAGCAACTGGTCTAGTGGAAGGGGTCCCTGCCCATGGCGAGGAAAATGAGATGAGCTTTAACGTCCCTTCCATCCCAAACTCTTTGGTGACTCCATGTGTCATGGCAGAGCCTGTGGGGCAGCAGTTAATACTGGATCTGCTCGTAGCACAGAAGGGAGCAGCCACAGCCCAAGCACGTGTGGTTAAATCCTCCAGCTCTCGGTGTGAGGTCCCTGGAGCTGCCAGCCTGGCACAGACAGAGCTCTCTGGCTGGCAGCTGCTGGGCTCCTTTCCATGACCCTGCTCGTGGTGGCTGGCGGGTGGGCCGAGGGCTGCAGGGGATGCCGGTCAGCCGAGCCTCTCACGGAGCTCACTGGGCTGTGGATCAAGTGAGAAGTGCAAACCCACGTGGCAGTGCTTAAAGAAACCTCTGAATGCCTTCAGGAGGGAGGGAAGTTGTGTTTAGGCTGAGGAGCAGGACAGTTCTTGCAGCGCTGCCAAGCACACGGCAGCAGTTTCCTCCTGCCACTCGCTGAGGCTCTGCCGCGCCTCGCTGCCTTCCCTGTTCAGTGCTGTTTGCTACAGTTCTGGGCAAATAAACTAAAACTTTTCTCCGGTCTCTTGGATATTTCTTTCTCTTTGTCACAGGCTGACACAGGGAAGAACCTGGTCACCCTGCCCTACACGACAGCCACAGCGACGCTGCGCAGTGACGAGACCATCTGGCTGGAACCAGAGGTGATCTTCTCAGGGCCACGTCACGGTACAAGGACACCCCAGCTCCCCAGATCACAGCAGCCAAGTGCTGCCTGCACGCCGTGTCCCACTCACCCTCAGCATTTATATCTCTTTCTCCTTGCAGCCTTTGAATTCCCCCAGATCAACTACAGGAAGTACGGTGGGAAGCCGTACACGTACACCTACGGGCTGGGGCTGAACCACTTTGTCCCAGACAGGGTAACTATCAGCCAGCGGGGAATGGCTTCCATTTGGGGACAACAGGGAGTATTTCTGAGCTCTGTGGTTTTGCGTTGTCCCCACATTTAGCTTTGCAAGCTGAACGTTAAAACCAAGGAGACCTGGGTGTGGCAGGAGCCAGACGCGTACCCGTCGGAGCCGATCTTCGTTTCCCACCCGGATGCGCTGGAGGAAGATGATGGTAACGCTGGGGGGGTTGGTGGCATTGGGATTGGGATTGAGAAGGGCTGTGCCAGGCTGGCTGCAAGGTTGTGCCACAGCTGGGCAGGGCAGAGCCTGCAGGCAGCTCCCGGATGAGATGGGACAGTGCTAACACTGGTGGGAAATTTCTGAGGAAATACGGGAAAACTAAAACTAGAATAATGAAATGTTTGGGTTGGTAGGGACCTTAAAACTCATCCTGTTCCACTCCCTGCCATGGGCATGGACATCCTCCACTATCCCAGGTTGCTCCAAGCCTTGAAGCTGGCCTTGGACACTTCCTGGGCTGGGAAGCCACAGCTTCCCTGGGCAGCCTGTGCTGCGTCCCTCAGCACCGATGACACTCCCGGGATTTCTGGTGCCCCGATCGCCAGGGCTGCTCTCACCTCGCCCAGCCGGGGTCAGACACAGCCACACCCACCTGGCCACACCCATCGTGTTCTCACCTTGCAGGGGTGGTGCTGAGCATCGTGATCAGCCCCGGGGCGGGGCCCAAGCCCGCCTTCCTCCTCATCCTCAACGCCAAAGACATGAGCGAGGTGGCCAGGGCCGAGGTGGAGGTGAACATTCCCGTGACATTCCACGGGCTCTTCAAGAGAGCGTGAGCACAGACAGCAACACCTGGCCCGGGCTTCTTCCAGCTCCCAAAAGGTGCAGTCTCCGTTTACAGGTGACCCAAATTCCTTCCACAGCCCTTTGCATTTGTGGGGCTGCTTAACTCCGATCAAGCAGTTCAGTCTTGTCAGTGATTCTTCAAAATGGTTAATCAGGTATTTTTTAAACGCACCCTTTGATATCATTTCCAGTTAAACCACAAGTTTGGGGCGGTGGAGAGGTTTTGTTTATGGAAAATTGAACTTTGTAGCTGCAGCAGAGTGAAAGAAGCTGAAAGAGCAGAGCCTAACCTCAACGCTCTTACATGTGGTAACATTGTGTACAACTGGCTGTGCTCTGTTACATGGTTGGGCATTTTTAGCCTGTACTGAGGGATTTTGGATTTTGACATCATCCTGACCATTTGCTGTAGTATCCTCAGAGCAATCCAAGTGGAGCTTTTCCACAGCTGCTTTGGGAATCCCAAGAGGGTGGCAGGTAGAGTTTTGTTCTTCACCCAGGCTGCAAACTGCACACCTTCCCTTGTGTGTTTGCTCTTTTCCCTTTCTTTTGTCCAAGTGAAGTTCCTTGATTTCTCGATTTCATGTTAAAACATGGACATGAAAAAATCAAGCAGTTGTTACCCCCTGGGCTGACTTTGCTTCCTTAGAGTGCTACAGATGTTCAGCTCAATCCTTCCTTCTCCCAAAATAAACTTTCAGCTGATGTTAAGAGGCTATTGTTGAAAATAAAAACTTTCTGCCAGCAGATTTAAAATCTGGGATTCTTGTTTGTCTTCAATTATTCAACATTTTTATTAATGGTACCAAAGAATTAGAAAATCTTTATACTCAGAGTTCTGGTAGAAGGTTCTGGTTTGAGGGGGCTGCAGTTACATCCTGATGATGGGATGGGGACGGGGGGACATAGCCTGGGACTTCTTCTGTTCCATGATCTCCAAGCACTGGGCAATTACCTAATTAAAAACAAAAATAATATAAACAATGAGCCTCAAACAAAAGCCCATTAGTTCTGCACTTATTTACTCTCACTTCTTTTTGTGAAACACTGAACACAGTAAAATGAACAGTTCATCTCTCACTTCTTTTCACGTGTAGCTCATAAAGTGAGAATTTCAGGGCTCTAGGACTAAAAAAACTTCTTGGTGCTGTCCCATTATCAAAGTTCCCATAAACTCCATGAAAATATTTACCATCCACATAGTTCCATAAATATGTTCCATATTTAGAAGGGTTGTGTTGAGATTTAACCCCAGCTGAAACCAGGGCAGACTGAAATCTTCAAGTAAACAAACTTCAGAAGTGTAGAGATTTTTATTGCTAATGAACAATCTAACAAGGAAAAATAAAAGAACAAAGGCAGCAGCTTTCAGAAAGGATCTCATGGAGGGAGGGATGTCTGCCAATTTCAAATCAATAAAAAGGCAGGGGAGCATCCCAAATGTACACAGCAAATTTAAAGCAGGAAGAGAAAATTGCAAAAAGCAACATCCCAAGATAAAAGAATGGAAACAAAAGGATTTCTGAGGAGCCTGAACTTCAAAGAGTGAAGATATGGGTAATTATACAGAAAAAAGGGATTCAGATGCAGATTCAAATTATGGTAAAGTCAAAGGAGAGGCTCAGTGAGGAAATGCTGTGGTCAAGTAACGAGAACTCAAGAGAAACTTTTTGGATAAGCTAATGGGGAAGAGACAGGATGAGAATTACAGAGAGTAATCCCATGGAGTGAGAAGTGGGAGCCCCAGGTCTGGAATCAGCACATTTCCAACCCTGAGGGAGTCATGTTCACCCATTGTGAGACTGGAGAATAAAATGGCCTAAGAGGAAAACCCACCTTCCTGGTGTCCTGAGGTAGAATGATCCCATCATCCCAGAGCCTGGAAGAGGAGTAAAAGGCACTGCTTTCTTCCTCTAGCCTGGAGAGGGCAGAGAATTGAACAGACTTAAAAGCACAATAAAAACAGCAGAGCAGTGAAAAAAAAATTACAGATGAAACAGGCAAATCCATCCATCTGAAGAGAATGGGCAGCACTGCTGTTAAAATTAACCAGAAAGCAGCAAATAACAGAGCTGACCATCCTGCAGTTATGGAAAGACCCTAACAGAAAGACATAGAATTACGTGGAAATTTTAAATATTTTTTCAGTAGATCCATGTTTGTTTCATTAGTTGGGAAATGTTGCTCTGTGTGTAAGATGAACAAAAGTAGGTAATTTAACAGTGAAATCCCTGTAAGGTTTACACTGAATTTCCTTACTTTGCTTTCAGCTGTTTTAGCTCCAGTTCCTCTCCTGTCCAGTCCCCAGCTGGTGGAACTGTGGAGAGATGCTGAGAATCCACAAGAGCAACTCTTGCGTTGGGCCACAGGAACAGAAAGTTTGGACTGAATGATCTCCCACACTACAAGGAAAAAACCAAAGGACAGAACAGACTCCCTGAGATGAATCATGAAAAGGTGTCTGTGGGATGAAACAACCAAGGGCAAGGCAGAATGGAACACAGGTGGATTTGTAGGAGGACAGACACCCTGTGCTAGGAACCACCATCTCCCCACTGCCTTCAACATTTCTATTTTAATATTTCACTTTGAATTCCAAGCACTTCCACCTTTAATTCTTCCATGTTTACTTTTCAGCAACCGCATGCCGTGTTGCATTTCTTACTTAAAAATCAGTTCAGAGCTCGAGTTGCCCAGCTGGGTTTTAGAAATGCAGTGACACTTGAGCAGTGTGACAGGTGTGTCCCCAAGCCTGGGCGGCTGCCACCCGTACCATGACGTAGCTGTCACTCCCAAAACAGCCTCCAATGACAATGGTTATTTTGGGAACAGCAGCACAGGCAACTGCAGCCATCATGGAGGCCTGGGCCTTCAGCCTGCTGGAATGGGCCTCTGCCTGGAATAAAAATAGATATTTTAGGTCCTTTAGGACTTTAGTCTGGATTCTGCCCGCCCCCAACAAACTTGTACTTCTAAATTATTTATTTATTTATTTATTTATTTATTTGCAATTCTGCAGAAACAGATCTGGGATCTAATTGAGGTTTTACTTTCCTCAGCCCAGGACAAATCCTACTGGGCTTTAATGCCTTCACTTTAAAAAGAGAAATAGCCCATTTTCTGGAGTGCAGGGTTAGCAGAGGAATCAATAAGCTCTATTTCAATGTCAAAAGCACTGCAAATTCCAAACTTTCCAGCCTGCCTTGCTAACTGAACATTTTATATCAGCATCCAGGCCTGCTTAAAATTCAAGTGAGAATGTTCTTAAATATTTCCATTAGCAAAGTCATTACAAAGCTTCATCAAGAGTGGTCTAAAAAATACTTTTTCTAACAGTTAGTAATTCTGAAAATGTGACTTTAGGCACAAGTATTAAGAGTTGTTTGAAATACATTGAAGCAACCATGTCTTAAAAATAAACAGTTTTATAAAAAAATAGTTTCAGTTTTAATAAGTTTTAATACTTTTATAAAAATCCTATAATAGTTTTATAAATCCTTGTTTTAATAGTTTTAATAAGTTTCAATAGTTTTATAAAAAAAGTTTTAAAAAAAGTTAAAAGTAAAAAAGTTTTTAAGCTTTAATAGTTTTATAAAAAAATATTTTTTCTAACAGTTAATAATTCCAAAAATGTGACTTTAGGCACAACGAGAACTAAGAGTTGTTTGAAATACAATCTGTGCCATACCTGTGAGATGCTTGCAGGCCCTGCTGGCTGTGGAGCAGTGTTTTGGAGGAAGAGGATGGGAATTCTCCTCTGGCCACAGAGCTGGACAAAGTGGCTGCCCTTGAGAGCAGCATCGTGAGCCAGCTCCCCATTGCTGGCCACTATCCCCACCAAGTGCCTACAGAACAAACATGGACAGTTGGACTCCTCGATCTGAGAGGTTTTTTTCCAACCTCAACAATTCCACGATTCTCCCTTTTGAGCCCTAGGAATGATTGGAATGGTGTAGAGGCTGCTGAGGACACAAAAGCTGTTGGGAAATGCATCTCCATCCATTTGGATGGTGAATGATCCCAGCCATACCCTTCCACATGGCCAAATCCTGTCACTAATGTTGTTCCATAAGTAGCCTTGAATTCCTGGAATCTGCTTCCATCCACCAGCCGGCTCAGAATCTGCGAAGAAATATACAGACTTTGCTTTACTAGAGAAATTGAAGTGAAAATAGGAGAGTTCTGCTAAAAGAAATGCTCTGTTCAAACAGCAGCACACCTGAGTTATGCAAGATGAGCACTGAGGGTCTTTGGGTGACTTGTTAAATGCTCAATATGCACAAACCATCCAAGTTGTGTTTAGTTTAATTACCAACTGTGTACTTTAAGATGAAGGCCAGCTCCAAAATAGTTTTAGTTTTACAAAGCACAGTTGTTCCTGTGGAAAAAAAATGTAAAAAAGCAAAAACCAAACCCCAGTATGTGCAGTTTCAGATTTTGTGCATAAGGAATGCTTGGTTCACATGGCTCATGCCTTTTTCCAACACACTTAAAAGCTGCCTTCAAAGCTTTCTATAGTCAATTCCCTCAAGTGCAGGGATTTACCACTGGAAAAGATCCTGGATTCACATCCATGGAGACAAAATCTCTTGTAGAACACAATGAAAACACCGTGGGTAGCTCTGCATGTCTCTGCTTAAGCTTTAGTGTCTCTCCCAACCTCAAACAAGTTTGATTCGAGCTGTGTTGTTTTTCAGCCTGTAATTTCACCATTTCTTTTACACCATCTTGGATGCTTGGGGGGAAGAAACAGAAAGGCAGGGGAAGGGAAATACAGACATTAAAGGGGGGGGTGTTCCCAAGGCAGCCAACACAGTGCAAAACATAAAGAAAGCATCCCAACAGTGCATGGAAACAGCTGGGCAGCTCTGGCACAATCTGGGATTATTTTATCTGCAGCAGGATTTCAGGTTAAATATTCTCCATAATTCCACAGAACTGTTGCCATCCTGCTTTGTTTCAGGCTTAAGACAGGCTGGCAAGAGGTGAGGTAATAATTCAGAATAACACCTGGAGCTGTGGGATAGAGCAGAGTGAAGGATGCAGGAATGAAATCTCTGTTCCCCTACCAGTTTGACAGGAAGAGTGCAGCAGTAACCCAGTGGTGCCAGGCCCAGGAGCTCCTCAGGGCTGTACAAGGGACTGTCAGGCTCCCTGTCCTCCTCTGGCACTGGGTCACAGTTTAAGGTAGAGACAACATTACGAATGCACTCATAGGCCTCCTCTTCTGAGGGTGCAAAATGGTCACTGCAGCCACTGACTCTAGGAGAGAGAGACACTAATTAGCATTGAATTAATGAGTTCTGAATTCTGAGGGAAAATCCAAACTCTAGGAAAAAAGCTGAGAATTCTCTGAATGCCCTGTGGAAATACTGTGATTTGGTTCTGTATGAATGAGCTGAAAGCAGCTGCTCAGTGGAATTTCTGTGCAGTTCAACCCCAAATTAAATTCACAGTAAGGAGAATTCTTCCCCGTGACTTTTGTGTTTATCTGGATTAAAGAAAGACCGTGGAATTTATTTTTGTGATGCTGTTGTTGCAGACAATATCAAAAAGGGAAAAGAGGAAAGCAAACTTCAGGAAGTATTTCAAAATAAGTGGTTGCAGCCAAGACATAAAGACAGGAATGTATTCCATGTAGAATAACTGGGTTAGATATGTGTATTCTGGAAAACACTTGGAAAAGAGGAGATTGCATCCCTCTTCTGTAGCTGCTCCCTGTGAGGCACAGAGGAAATTACTTGCCTGAAGCTGTTGAAGAAGTATGTGGAACAACAGAGATCCAAATCAAACCTGTCCAGTCCCCGCCTCACCCCATAAATAACCTAATTTTCCTTCCATTTGGCTGATTTAACCCAAACCCGAGGAGGCAAACCAGTGCAACCACAGGTTCCACTCTTAGCCCTGCTCTGAAATGCCAATGTCACATTCCTTTCAATCTGAGCATGCTGAACTCCCTATTTTTGACATACTGTGAGTGAAGCCTGGCTCCTCCAAGGTCCTCAGGAGAGACATCTTCTCCCGTGGCAGCTTTCACCAGGGGTGGCCCAGCAAGGAAGAGTGTCCCAATTTTATCAATGATCACGGATTCCTCGGCCATGGTGGGCACGTAGGCACCTCCAGCCACACAGGAGCCACACACCACGGCCACCTGAGGGGACACGAAACACAGCAGTGCTGGACAGGGGACAGCAAAGGCAAAGCCAAACCCAGAAAAATCACATCTTGGGGAACAAACCAGAGAAAGAGCAAAATTTACTGCACATTTACACCTTTCCCACATCCCCTTGCACTCCCCGTGCCACTGCACCTGAGGGATTCCCATGGCAGACATGATTGCCTCGTTGTAGAAAATCCTGCCACCGTGCAGCTTGTCAGGAAACAGCTCTGACTGAGGGACAGGGAAAAGAAAAAGGGATTTTTAATATTAACTATGAAAGCTGATGCTTCCTCTTCATTCATTCCCAAGCACACCAAAACTGACACTGGGAAAGTCCCCACTAATAATCACAGCTGAATATTTCATATACAGCATTCGTTATGGTATTTATTCCTCTATACACTGTCAAATCTCCCAAAAATACCCATTTGCTTTGAAAGCACGGGTTAAGTTTTATCATTTTTTTCTGAAATCAATATATTCTACACAAACTGACTGTAAATGTAGAGAAGGGAAGGATGGTAGTTCAACTGTGAAATGCCTTCAGCAGTTCCCTTTTTTTATTTAGTTCTGGATGTATTTCCAGGTAAAAGCTCTTCCTGCATGCTTGCCCTCAGTGTGGAGAGAGAACAACTACAGTCTCTACGAGAGGATGGTCTCTGCATTTCACAAAAGAACCTGTTCAAATCCTTACTTTGCAGCCAGAATTTCAAAAACTCCGCTTTTAAAGGCCACAGAGCTTAGTGCATCGCTGGCACAAACAGGACAATAAAATGCAGAACACTTCAGAGACTCTGAAGTGAAAACAGACACCTCCCACTATGTACTCACTTATTAAACACACTAAAGCAGTTCAGCACGCTCACTGGAGTTTCTAACCTCTGATTACCTGGGAGGTGCAAGATTAGCCAGAGTGATTAAATAAATATTGGTATTTTCTGCTCTGCAGAGGTGCCAGCAGTACCTGCAGGGGCAGGAAGGCTCCCCCACTGTCCACGAGGTGCACAGACAGCAGCCTGTTCTCCATGGCAATCTCCTGGGCTCTTAATTGTTTTTTCACTCCAATTGGGTAAATTGTTCCTCCTTTCACTGTGGCATCACTCGCAATGAAGACACACCAGACCCCACAGATTCTGCCAATTCCTGCAAGTGGTACCACAGGTATTTATCAGGACTCTAAAGCAACAGGCAAAGCAAGGGGGGCAAACTTTTTCAGGAGTTTTTTTTCAGTAATGCTACATAAAGAAGCTCCGAATTAACCACTCAAGGAAGAAATCTACACTCTTCTCTGTATTAAAAAAAATATTAAAAGTATTAAAAAAATTAATCTAAATGACAGAAGAACCTCAAATAAATTTACTTACTTCTAGTGACAATGTAACAGAAAAAAAATCACTGTGACTCCCAACCCTTGAGATAAAAGGGAAGGCAAAAATTAACCCCTAAAAAACTGAAAAATAGAACATTCTGTGATGAAAAAAAGGCATTTCATACTGTTCTAGTTACTTTTTAAACTGGAACCACTCTTCAAAATGCAATTTCACTGATATTGAATGAAATTGAATATCACTGAATTCCAATGAAATTTCATTTTGAAGAGATGTTCCAGTTTAAAGAGACAATGTTAGTAGCATAGAAAATGCAATTGTCTAAGATTTGAAAAACAGTTCAAAATGTCACAGCTCCTGTTTCTCACAGTAACTTTGTCCCCTCCCCATTAAGAGGCAACAGCTAATTTGACACATCACCCTACATTTTTTAAGACAAAAATTAGTAAGAGGAATTACTAAACCTAGAAGAAATTAAAACCCATTTCTTGAAAGGTTTCTCCCAGATTTCCCATTATAGTAATACAGCAGTGGCTGAACTCTTCCCTGTTGGGAATAAAAACGGGATAAAACCACCATTCACTTTTCCTAGGAAAGGACTCCAGACACTAAAATATCCCATAAACTATTCCATGCAGCCTTTTCCCTCCAGTTTCCCTCTCCCAGTGCCCCCAGCACTCCGTTGCCAGGCATTACCCGTGAGGCAGCCGGCAGCAGGGACATCCCCGTAGGGCATGTCCAGCCCTGCCAGCGGGGACAGCTCCAGGAAATCGCCATCGTCCAGGAGCAGCCTCAGGCGCTCCCGCACGAACACCTTCTTGTTGCGCTGCGTGTGCCGCAGGATGGCATTTTCTCCCCCTCCTTTCTTCACCCTCTCCAGCAGTTCCGAGTACCTGAAGGAAAAAAAAAAACAAAGTTTCGGTCCGTGGGAACAAAGCTGCGGGGTGCGGTGACACGCTGGAGGGGAGGGGTGGCTTCCCGAGGGACACGGCCGGGTGGAGAGGTGAGGCGGCAGGAACCTCAGGTGTTCGACACGGTCAAGGGCAGGTCCTGCCCCGGGCCGGGAAAATCCCAAGGACAAACACAGGCTGTGGGAGAAGAGAGGTGCCCTGGGAGGACTTGAGGTGTTGGTGGATGAAAAGCTCATCCTGCCCTGTCCAGAGGGGCTCCGGAGCTGCTGCAGGGCTGAGCCCCTCTGGAGCCAGGCTGGGAGAGCTGGGGGTGCTCACTGGGGAGGAGAAGGATCAGGGAGAGCTCAGAGCCCCTGGCAGGGCCTGGAGGGGCTCCAGGAGAGCTGGAGAGGGACTGGGGACAAGGGCTGGAGGGACAGGACACAGGGAATGGCTTCCACTGCCAGAGGGAAGGGCTGGATGGGATATTGGGCAGGAATTGCTCCCTGGGAGGGTGGGCAGGCCCTGGAATAGAATTCCCAGAGCAGCTGGGGCTGCCCCTGGATCCCTGGCAGTGCCCAAGGCCAGGCTGGACACTGGGGCTGGGAGCAGCCTGGCACAGTGGGAGGTGTCCCTGCCCATGGCTTTGAGGGCCCTCCTGACTCAAACCATTTTCCTCACAAGCTACCCTTTAGCAGATTGAGTTTAAATATATTGCACAGCTTTCGCACAAATGGCATGAAAATGAAGACAAATTCACATTTCCTGATTATTGTTTTTACAAGGTGTAATAAAAAGCAAAGGTCTATTATTTAAAGCAAATATTTCACTTTTGTTATCCAAAAACTGTTTAATAAAGCCAATAATATACAATAATGAGGCTATCATAATGTGACTGTCCTAATTCAGCATGAACCTCCATATTTCATCTGCTCTTGGGAATAATCCAGCCAAGAGCTTCCTCTGTCAGTTCCCGCAACAAGTTTATCTGACAAAAATCAGTAACTGGGAAGTGGAATAAACCACTAAATCTGGAAGATATACTAAAAGCAGGGAACACCACAGTGTCACAAGGAAAAAGTCATTACCCAATGTTATTGTCAGGGCAGCACCATGTATAGGTAAAAAACTGAATAAACTGTAAACAAACATGGTATCTCAACTTTGGTCTTAAATAAACCAAGTTCTTTTTTTATTTCAAACACATTTTCCCCCCAGATGCATCACCTTTAACTGTAAATGCTGTCTGACACAAGGACTCACACAGCACTTTGTGTGTGACTCTGAGATCTGAGTGTGGCTCCCTGCACACTACGGAGGCTGGAAAAACTTTGGAGGAAAAGGATTTTAATCCCGTCCTCAATGCCACCACAGGAGGGCACAGTGTGTTTTCCAAAGCTTTGCTTCCAGCTCGTGGATCGCTCCCCTGAACAAAGGCCTTTGCAACTTTGCCATCGGATCTTCTGGGACAAACACATAAAACACATTCTGTCGTTTTATCCGTAAATCATGATGGATTGCAGCACCCATCCCCTACTCTGTCAGGAGTGTGTGAGTCACCATTTACGTCTTTGCATTCAAAATGCAACACGAAACAAATGTTACGTAGGTCTGGAAAAAGTATTTCTTGGCAATATATGCAAAACAACACATGGCACTGTTTTAAATAGTTTGCACCTCGGTTTGGGTATTTCAGTCAACATTTCACGGACTGGTTTGTGTTGGAAGGGACCTCAAAGCTCATCCAGTGCCACCCTCTGCCACAGGCAGGGACACCAGGCTGCTCCAAGCCCCCTCCAACCTGGCCATACTTTCACGGACTGGGCAGCTACACTGTTCCATGGGGCAAATATTGTCCCATGTCAAGAATGGCCCTAAAGTGCCCATAAGTGACTCTCACACAACATTACAAATAGCAACGCTTTAAAAAACGCACAAAACTGGTTTGTTACCTTTTAATCACAGCCTCGCTGTTCCTTAAATTCTCTTCGAACACATGTCGGTACACGGTAGGGACACGTCCGTCTAGAACCGGGAATGTTTTGGGATGCCGCCTGGATTTGGGTTTATTACTTACAAACCGGCGGGGAGGCAGGTGCGGTGAACTTCCCCAGCCCTGCCCCGGCAGCGGCAGCTCCAGATACTCCCTCTGGAGCAGGCGGATCGGGGATTGTTCCCGATACTCCCTCTGGAGCAGGCGGATCGGGGATTGTTCCCGATACTCCCTCTGGAGCAGGCGGATCGGGGATTGTTCCCGATACTCCCTTTGGAGCAGGCGGATCGGGGGTTGTTCCCGATATTCTCTCTGGAGCAGGCGGATCGGGGTTTTCTCCCGATATTCCCTCTGGAGCAGGCGGGTCAGGGGCTGCAGCGGCGCGGAGGGGCCGGGGCGCCGCCGGCCCAGGGCGCACAGCGGGGCCGGGCTCCACATGGCCCCGAGAGCTGAGGGACAACGAATGACAGGAATTACAGAGGGGGTTCTCTCGGCTGAGGGGCAGCGCGGCCCCTCCGCCTCGGGCGCGGGTCATGAGGGGACACCCTGACTCCATTCTGTCGTGAGGGGACACCTCCGGTCCCTGCCCTGCCGCGGGGGTCCTGAGGGGACGCCCTGACTGCAGCCCTGCAGATGGGGCGGTAAGGGGACACTCCCGACCCCCGTCTTCCTGCAGGCGTCGTGAGGCAACACCGCTGGTTCCCGCTTTGATACGGAGGTCGTGAGGAGCCACTTCGACTCCAGTCGGTCGTGAGGGGACAGTCCCTGTCCCGCGGGGGACATGAGGGGACAGCCCCGGTTCCTGCGGGGCCGTGAGGGGACACCCCCTGTCTTGCGGTGCCGTGAGGGGACAGCCCCGGTTCCCGCGGGGCCTTGAAGGGACACCCCCGGTTTCTGCGGGGGACATGAGGGGACACTCCCGGTTCCTGCGGGGCCGTGAGGGGACACCCCCTGTCTTGCGGTGCCGTGAGGGGACAGCCCCGGTTCCCGCGGGGCCTTGAAGGGACACCCCCGGTTTCTGCGGGGGACATGAGGGGACACTCCCGGTTCCTGCGGGGCCGTGAGGGGANGCTCCCTGGTCCCCGCTGGCCCCACTCCCCGCCCGTCCCGTGCCCGCCGCGGCCCGGCCGGACCCTGCCGCCACCGCCCCTTCCTTACCCCGTCCGGTCCGCGCCCGCCTCTCGGGGCGGCTCCGCAGGGCGGCCCGCCCCCGGTGTCCTGTGCCCCGTGCCGTGCGTGTCCTCTGTCCCCGGTGTCCTGTGCCCTCGGTGTCCTATGCCATGTGCATCCTTTGTCCCTGCTGTGCCATGCCCGGGGTGTCCTCTGCCCTGGGTGTCCCCTTCCTGGTGTGTCCTGTGCCCCAGGTATCTTCTCTCAAATTAAGCCTATCATTAGAATATTAAAACGAATTTGATTTTTCTCCTGCCGCACCTCGTCCCATCCCTGGGCTGCTTCAGTTTGCTGTTGTCAACCATGGCACAACCTTCTAGAAATTAGTGTGTGTTGCCTTTCAGTGCCTTCATTAAAATGCATCCCTGCCAGGGAGCACTTTATCCTTATTTTACATATTAATAAGGCTGGGTAGCAATAACTAAGGGATGACTAATATGTTCGTGAGTGAAAGTATCCAGCATGGGCTGGAATTCGTAGGTAAATAAGTTATATATGATATTAAAAAATCTTGAGGGTAATAATTAAAATTTTCTGAGACATAATAATTAAAAATGATAATTTTGGTCCTTTTACAGTTACAGCAGACAGGGCAGTTTTCAGTGCTGTGCTCCCTTGTAGCAAGAAACGCAATTCAGGCGGAGCTGTGGGAGGTGCTGCCGATGCCCTGGGCGGCTTCAACTGCCCCAGGGGATGTGCCAGAGTCCCTCTGGCTGTCCCAAACCCTGTGACAGGGAGGAGGTCTGTGCTGGACCCCTGGAGCAGTGAGCAGAGGTGCTCTGCCAGAGCAAATGTGGCACTCAAGGGCAGCACAGACACTGCAGAGAGTCACCACTGCCAGGGCCTGCCCACCCTCCCAGCCAGGAATTCCTTCCCAATATCCCATCCAGCCCTGCCCTCTGGCAGTGGAAGCCATTCCCTGTGTCCTGCCCCTCCAGCCCTTGTCCCCAGTCCCTCTCCAGCTCTCCTGGAGCCCCTCCAGGCCCTGGCAGGGGCTCTGAGCTCTCCCTGATCCTTCTCCTCCCCAGGTGAGCACCCCCAGCTCTCCCAGCCTGGCTCCAGAGGGGCTCAGCCCTGCAGCAGCTCCGGAGCCCCTCTGGACTGAACAATGAAATTTAACAAAACCACTGATCCAGACGTGCTATGGAGACTGACACAGCCACAAGAGGTTCCTGATGGAGCCCATGCATGGATTCAGCAGCTGCTGCACCATTCAGGCTGCGCTGGGGCAGTTTTGGGGACGGCTGTTGCTCGTTTCAGTTCTTCCCTCCTTCTCCGGTATAGCCAGAACTCTTTTCTCCCAACACTTTGAGAAACTTGTGAAGAGCTGAAGAGTAGACAGAGTCACCGTGCAGCTTTACAGAGATTTTTTGCATTTCCTGTGGGTATCATGTGAATTCTTGTGTTCTCTGTGGTGCAGGTGATAACAGGGAAGGAAGGAGTGGTGACAGAAATCCATATAAAGCAGAACACATTTGAAAAAGTCCAAGTTTCAGAGAGTTGGCGGTGGTGCTCAGCTTCGTGGAGGAGGAATTGCAGATGCAAGCACTTGGATATGTGTTTGAAGTGAGATTTGGGCTCCCTGGTGTTTCTGGGCTCCTTTTAAAGTTGACCCACATATCATTTCCCTGGATTCATAAGGTTTTTGATGTAATGTGTAGTAATGTGTAGTTTTGATGTAATGTAGTGGATGTTTTACATCCACTCTGTTCTGTGGATGTATCAGTGACTCTTGTCCAATTAGAATTTTCTTGCTTATTTCATTTTCCATGATTGTTAGGCTTCCATAAGAGACATTATCTCTAAATCACTGGTGTTGCATAGCAATTTCATTACATGTGATTTTAATGTGCAGATTTTCTATAAATACCATTTGCTGTTAATTTCTTGGCATATATTGTGGTGGCTTTGGCAGTGCTGGTTTAACAGTTGGGCTTGATGGCCTCAAAGCTCTTTTTCAGCCTAAATGATTCTCTGATTCTTTATTATTTTACAGATTTTTCAGTAGATAGAATCAGTAGTCACAGGCAGAATTGGCTGTATGTAACAGAAGGGGCTTTCACTCAGGCTTAAAAGAGTAATTTAATCTCATTCTCATGAAAGTTAAATGCTGCTTGCTCAGATTAAAGGAGAAAGGAACACTCTTTGCATTTCAGCCCCCACATTTCCGAGTGCTTGTTTATCCCAGAGAGAAGGCATCAGCCACCAGTTTGTACTGGGAGGCAGCCTGGGATAAATAACAAATCCTCTAACTAAGAGCCAAGGGATCCTAATTGACTTATGTTAGTCCTCCAGCTGGGCTCAGCCTTCCTCTCCCCTCATGGCATGGAGCATCCTTTGTTTAAGGCACCCTGAGGCAGGAAAAGCCAGCCCCTCTGAGAGGCTGCAGCCCTGTGAAGTGTTTGAAGTTGTTATTTCAGGAGCTTATTTTAGCGACTCCTGCGCTGAGCATTGAGAATATATAGAGCAGCATTTAGGGAAAACGTTCATGTGGTGGTGGCTTCCTTTACCATGAGCTGCAGCTCTGCCAGCCAAGCTGGGCTGTGCCATTTAAGGAACACTGAAGCTTTGAGTGAAGCTTAAACTTAGAAACTTTGCTGGAGTGCACCGGATGCTGGGGGAAACCAGAACACACTTTTTGGATTGTCAGACCAAAGGCAGGAGGGTTCCCACAGAGCCCTCCCCCTTGAGGAGCTTCTGTTTCATATTTAGATTCTGTTTTTTAATATCCAGAGAGCTTTTAGTTGGGTTGTGACCATGGTGGCCTGGAAATTGGGCTAAATTAAAGCAGGTCTTGTTTACTTAAAAGTGCTAACAGACTTGGACAGTCCTGCAGCGTTTTTCAGGACTTAGATCATTCTAAAATGGGTTTGATTCAAAACAAATTTGATAAGAAAGTAATTCTTATGTGTTTGCATCTACCCCAAAGGAAGAGTTGAACTTGGGCAGCTGTGCTGAGGGAGAATCTGGATTTGATATGAAATATTAAGGAGTTTATTTGGTTTAATTGCTGGAAGATCCAAGAGAACACAAGGAGTTAAATGAAGTAGTTGGAAGATACAGGAGAAGTTGGAAGCCTGATCCTCAGTAAGTAAATGGCGTTTCCACTGAGGGTGTATCAGATGCTCCCACACTACTCAGCTTCTTCTTTTGGGTGATTTGAGGTTTTATGAATCCCCAGACAGAGGTCCAGGGATGTCTTCCCAAAGCTGTGCCAAAAGATGAGGGTGACCATTGAGTCAGGGAAGTTTTGTGCACATTTGTTCATCACAGCTGTATGAGACACCTCTAAAAAATTATATATTATCATCAACCCCCTAGCCACAATTATTTTTCACATCATTTAACAGTATCACAGTATTTTTAACTCTAGTTTAGCCTCCCCTGCTTCCCAGCCTGCTGCCACAAAGAGTTGAAAAACCCAAGAAAAATCCCATAATAACTCCAATTGTGGAATCATAGCTAATTTGGACAAGACAAACAATGTGTCCTCTTGCTTTCATCACCGAGAAATGTGAGTTTCTGGTTTGCCTTGCTCCTGCAAAAAATGCACAGAGCAAAAAAAGAAGAATTATCTTAGAGGAACAGAATTATCTTCTGATTAAGGCATAATTAATAACGTGCACATAACTAACGGTGTGTACATAATTAATAGTGTGTACAATTCCCTGTTGCAGGGCCTGTCTGTCCTAAATTGTACTGGGAAGAACTGAAAATAACAGAATTTTATTCTGAGAATGCAGGTAACTGGTGATGATACCCAAATCAGAAGAAAAATAACTTTCATGGGCCAAAACCTGTTGGTTTTACCTGCACAGGTGTGTGAAACCTCTGAGCAGCTGCTCTTGTACAGTTTGAAGTGCAACAACTGCGTGAAGATCTGCTGCTTCCTGTTTCAAAGGCCTAACCAAGACTGTTCTGAGGTAATCCAAAAGCTCTTTGTGGGTGAGAGGAGATGCAGATTCAGTTGCAAACTCCAGGAAAGCGCTGATGGATTTATTCCCCTGTGCAAACCCCTGGCACTGAGCGCTGACACCAAAGCCTCAGCCTGTGCCCGACTGTTTGGAGTGCCTTGCCCATGGGTTTGTAAGGCCATTCCCAGCTAGTAATTGGTGACTGGATGTGGTCAAGGCAGGCAGACAAACACTGGAGGAAGGGGGTGAATCACTGAGTAAATATCCTATCGATGCTGTAGGAGCTGCTGTTACTCACAGCACCTTTGGGGGGATGTGACGTGTTTGTTTTCAGGAAAATGTTACTTGAAAGAAGAATTGAGGTTAGCCCTGTTCCCAATCTGCAGCTCCACACCTTCCTCACGCATCTCTTGCCTCCTTCAGGCCAGTTCAACATCCCCCCTTCTTCCAACCCATCCCTCAGAACTGATCCCCCTCTCTGAGGTCACAGCAGAGGAGTTTTCATTCTGTAAATGCCAGCGTAGTTGCATCATTAAAAGCCCCCAAAGCA
>WAAG01048927.1:148959-162721 GCA_013390105.1 Tichodroma muraria | reverse complement strand
AGGAAGGAAGGAAGGAAGGAAGGAAGGAAGGAAGGAAGGAAGGAAGGATAAGATCCAGATCTGGTCCTTACCAGCACCTGGAGTCTTAAATCTGCTGTTCGCTGGCACTGCCAGTGCCCAGATCTGGAAATTTCCCTGTGTTGGCACAGCCCAAGTCCAGCAATTTGCTGTCACAGAAAGCAAAAAGAGAGGAAAAAATTAAAATCAGAGTCAGAGCAGCCTGAGAAGTGTTAAGGTACATTTTAAAGGCTTGGTGGGAGGGTTGGGATTCTCCAGTGCCCCGTGGATTACCTCTCCTCTCCAGGGTACTTGGATCATCTCCCTGCTAGGCTTGGTTTAATTGAGCTGTGTGTGAGGAACATTCACTCAGCAGGGAGCACTTCGGCTGGGCTGGGATTCTCAAGGAAAAAGCCTCCTTGGAACCCTTAAGGCACAGGAGAGATCCTTTGATTCAAAATCTTCTTGAGCTGGGCTCATCTATTGCAGCTCTCAGAGGCACAAAAGAGGCCCTCAAATTTCCCCCAGTTTGTTTGACTGGATCTTTTTTTCCAGCCTTCAGCCTTGATGGCCACAACTGAATCATTTCAGGTGACAAAAGCCCCCCAACAGTGGGCTCTCCATTCTGATGCAGGCATTTTTAGCTGATATTGGTGGAAATGAAGTAAAAAAAATGAACACAGGCTTTCAAACAGGAAGCACACGGGTACTTTTAAGGAGGTGTTCTGATTACTGTAAAGAAATGGAAGGAAATTTCAATGTCCTGGCAAGTGACTTTAATCCAGTGAAATCAGGACTGTGAGAGCAGGAGCTGGATGTGGAAATTCACTGGTTCCAGACCCAGCCCATCACCTGATTACCTTGTCTTGGTGTAGATGCTGGAAGAGGAATTTCTATGAATAAGGCAGAACATATCCATAGGATGGGAAAAAGGGAGGGAGAAACAGTTCTGCTGGCAGGTGTCACTGAGAGCTTCCTGTGGAACTGGCCCTTTGGATGTGCAGCTCTCTTTGCCCCCCAGAAAATCCAGTCTTGACGACCCAGGTAACAAACAGGGAGCTTTGGAATATTCACAGGGATGATGCTACAGAAATTCCAGAAACCATGGTGGGATTAGCAGTTAACAGAGGGAACTTTTCCACAAAAACCGCCAAGAGATTTCCAGTCGTAATGTTTTTAACTTTGAAAATATAACCAAAATTTTCATTTTTAGGTCTCTGACTGTTATCTTCTGGTCTCAGCAGAAGAGCAGTGGTGTAATTAACAGCTTCATTAATGCCAGAGTTATAATTATGGACATCAGGAATGGCTGTTGCATCAGGAATTCTTGTAGAACTGCAGCAGCTTCTTCATTCTTCAGAGCTCAGGAGAAACATATAAAGGTAAAAGAAATAGTGGAAAATGTTATTTAATCTGAATCTACAAATATCTATATGTTAACAAAAAGGAAATATTGCAGATGGATTACACAGTGTCTGTACATAGATTTCAATTATAACCATGTTTAAAATGATTAATTTTCACTTATTTCCTTGCTACAGCATGATCACGATGTGTCTGCTGTGAATTTTTTCAGTGCAAAATTCAGAATGGTGCTTCATATTTATAATCGGTCAAATAATGCAGATGCCAGTTGCTGTTTGCTTTCTGTTTATTGCATTTATGGATGTATTGATTGTATTGATGGATGATTTCATTGCACTTATGGAATAATGCAATTGCATTCTGGATGTATTATGTAAATATCCTCAGAGTCACCACACCAGGTTTCAGAACGAACACCTTCACAGAATCATGGAATAGAATCCTGGAATGGTTTGGGTTGGAAGGGATCCTAAAGTTCATCCAGTTCCGTGGGCAGGGACCCCTTCCATAGACCAGGTTGCTCCAAGCCCAGCCTAACGTGGCCTTGAATAATTAGAGTGAGAATTTCCAGGCACATTTCCACATAGTACCGAGGTACCTGCTTACTCAGATTCCTGAGTGACTTTCCCAGTCTGGGATGAGTTTCTGGGAAGTTTAACACCTCCAGAGCTTTCCCACCACTCCTACATTCGCTCTCACTTTTAAAAGAACGCTATAATTTGGAATCTAATTATTGTCCAGCCTGGAAAGGAGGGAGCCGGGGAGGAGGGTTCGGGGCAGCTGCTGAGGGGTTGGAGCAGCCCCGGAGCCTGGAACATCCCTGTTCCCCCGGAGCCCACCTGGGAGAAGGAGCAGGGCAACAGGACTGTCCCCCGACCCTTCTTTGCCCTCTGTGTCACTTCTCCCAGGAGCTCAGAGGAATCAGCAGCTCGCTCCGAGTCCCGGCCCAGCTCACAGAGGCGCAGCGGGGCCGCCGGGATTAAGCCGAGCGGGAATGCTGCGAATTCCTCCTGCCTGCTCTTTCTTTGCCGGGCGCGCCTGGGGCTGGGACCCTGCCGGAGCAGGGCAGGGCTGGCAGCTCCCGGCATTCCAGGACATGGATTGGCCCCGGCGCGCCGCTCGGGTGCTGCTCCCTCTGCCAGGTTGGGCACAGGAGCAATCCAAGCTCACTGCACCTCCCTCCTCCAGCTTTTGGGTTATTTTTTGGAGTTATTGGATTCTCTGAGGCAAAATGAGAATGGGGATATTTTGGAACCTTGGGCCTTAGCATCACAGAAACCAGGGCTGGGGGAATTCACTGACAGCCCATTGTCTTGCCACTTGGGATTTGTTCTTTACCTGATCTTAAATTCTTAAGGAGATTTTCATGGGGAATTCTGTTTTCTTTAGATCGTTTATTTACTGAGACCCTGGCCCAGGGTGCCCAGAGCAGCTGTGGCTGCCCCTGAATCCCCGGAAGTGTCCCAGGGCAGGATGGAAGGGCTTGGAGCACCCTGGGATAGTGGGAGGTGTCCCTGCCCATGGCTGGAGTGGCACTGGATGAGCTTTGAGGTCAATTCCAACCCAAACCATTCCATGATTCCATGAGAACTGCTCCTCATGTGGCAAGAAATAAGAATTGCTCATGAACCAGGACTCCACCTGATAGAAAAGTCACTGAAATAAATGCTCCCTCTTGTGCAGTGACTTTGCCAATGGATTTGGCTTTTTTCTCCAGGTATATTCACCACTGGTGACACTGAATCCAGCACAGTTTGTTCATTACATCTTAAACTCAGCACTAACCTTTAACCCAAATCTCTCATTTTTTACCATACTTGGTGTGTGCAAAAGAAATAGGAATTGAGAAATTGATCTATTTACAAACATTTTAAAAGCTTATAGTTCTGAAGGCTTCATCTTCTGGGTCTTATCAATACCTCTCTCAGTCAAGAGGAAGAAGGAAAATGAATTTTTACAGTGGACATTCATCATCTTTAAAATAGAACTGTCATTAAGACCCCTGCCAAGATAGGTCCATTAAACATACTTAAGATTCATAAAACTTTTACAAGGAAAGAGATCTAATAAGCCCAAAGAGGAGAAATCAGAGCTCTCCTGATCATTTGCACCCTCAGCTGAGTTTCTGGGGTTGTTTTAACTTGCTGGTCCCTCCCTGAGTTTGAAAGCCTGTTCATATTTAATTAACCTGTTGCCTGTTACAAATTTGGAACAAGGTGGGAGGTTCAGGGTGAAGTTACAGAGATGGAGCAACCTGATCTGATAGATCCTTCCTGGGGGAGGAACTGTTCCTCCTCCTCGGTGCATTCCTGGAGCTTATCATGTGCTGCCTCTGCTTGGGCCCCTCCAGCTGCAAACCAAGCAGGAAACACAGTTTTTACCTGGCACAGCTGTTCCTTGCCAGACAGGGAATTTTATCAGCTCACCAAAAACTCTAATGAGTCCTGTCCTTGGAATATCAAGGAAGCAGAGCACAAGGAGCACACTGGAGCCCCAGGCACAGGAGACTGCAGGGCTTTCCACATACCTCTGCTCCTGGAACAAGGAATTCAGGACGGGCACAAATCCCTTCTGGGAGTTTTGCTGGACTGGGAAAGCTCCTGGTACAATTGGTATTCCCCAGTGATGGTTCCCACCCAGTGCAAAACCCAGCTGGTTTTGATTGCAGGACGCTTTGCTTGTGCCAGAGGTCTCCCCCATCCCTGTGCCCTCGGGAACGGGAGCTGAGCACACCAGGGCTGGGACATCCCTGTGCCCTCAGGCATTCAACAGTGCCGGACAGGGAAAACGCTCCCAGCTGCAACCTTTACAGCAAAGAGAAGAGAAAAACAAAGCACGGTAAATGTTGCCTGTTGAACAAAGCAGGGATTTCTGACTGAGCCCCAAACCCCTCCCCAAAAGCCCCCAGAGCTCATGCCAAGGGCTGAGAGGCTGAGGGGACAGCCCCTGACTGCAGCCTGCCTGAGCAGCCAAACCAACCTGCTCTGTTCCACCATTTCTTATCAAAACACTGCCCTGATACGGAGAGGCTCTTACAAAACATAATAAAGCCTGCTGCTGCCAAGGAATGATTGCTGCTAGCATTTATTTTTCCACAATTATTTTCAGGGTTGTCCTTTCGAGGCAGACCAGATCAAGGAGTGGTGCGTGCAGTACCTCATCCCAGGATAAATCCAGGGAGGCTCTATGACTCAGGAATGACTCACTGCTCCTCCTCTGTTCCTTCCAGACTCTTGGGGGTGTGCTAATTTATTGTCAGTCTGTATCTGCAGTCAATTATTCCCCCCAGCTCAGCTCTCTTGAGCAGAAGGAATTCAGGCATGTTCTGCTCACTCCTCACCTCTCCAGAGAGGCAAACAGGTGAGCAGAGAGTGTCACCTGCACTCTGGCATCCAGAGAAAAGGGGGAGGTATTTTTCCTCCCTTGAATAACTTGTCCAGGTTAATGATTTGGAACTAGAGTGTTCCTACCAAAGCCCCCAAATCCCAATTACTAAACTAAGATTGACCTTTCAGAGAGTTATTTCAAAAAACTTGGATAAAATAAGGTGAGTATGACTCAAACAGCAGGAGGAAAGTGTCTGCATCACAGTTAAGGCCCACAAATTGCTTTCACTGTCAGAATCAAGCATTCTGAATAAAAAACACAAAACAAGAATGATTAATCTTTTTTTTTCTCTTTAGCAAGACAGATTGAAGCATCCCAGTGGAGCTGCAGGGGAAGTGTTTAAACAATGCCTGCTTAGTGTCCAGCAAGTCCTCACTGGTAGGAATACAAGAAAAGAAAAAAATAACTAAAATATGAGATTTTTATGTATGCATGTACAGGATACATAAGCCTAGAGAATCACGAAAGCATGAAAAACACTGAGTAGCAAATAAGCCTTTTCAGCTCTTCCCAGCCAAATTTTGTGAGCCTGAGGACACAACAGATACAGCTGAAATGCATAAAAACTGTTTTCCCAGTGGCAATGCTGATTTAAAAATCCCTTCCCCCATGTCATTCAGCTCACCCCCAGCTGATTTTTCTACCTCCCTCCTCCCAGGCTGTTTTGTGAGACATTTTTCAGCCTGGGGGAAGCACCTTGACCACTTCCAACTGCTTATTCTCAACCTTGTGTTATCCTGGCATGAGGGGTTGTGTGGTAAATGCTTGTTCTGCACAGACTGGGGCTGAAGTGGCCCTGAACTGGCCTTGCAAATCAAAGAGAGCTTGAAAACAAAGGTGCAGAATGGCAAAATAGCAATGAAAATATAATATAATATAATTCTGAATATAATTTTGGAATTATATACTTTAAAATGTAAACAAATTCCCCACATCCTAAATTCATGGAATTATAGAATCCTGCAATTGTTTGGGTTGGAAGGGACTTTAATGATCTTGTCCCAGCCCTCTCATTAAATGTTCTAATCAGCCAAACCTTCTGAGGCAGTAACGAGCTCTCAGAAACCACACGATGCTGCAACTTGACATTATTATATATTCAAATAATTTTATTAAGCACAGTGTGGGAAGCTTGGCTGTTTTTCAAAATATCTGCATCCAAAAGAAGTCCCTACACCTACAAAAATAGCAGTTGCAGACAGACTCCAGATCAGACTGTTATTCACAACATCAGACTTGTGATCAATAGCTGGGAAAGTGTTGCCAGAAATAGTCCTGCCCTGGGAAACGCTTCCTGCTGCCTCAGAACAGGTTGTGCTCCTGTCCTTCTGCAGTTTCTCCTGGATTTTGTCTCCAAGTACCCAGAGAAGGAGCAAAGCTGCCTGAGTCTGGTGTAGCCGTGCTGTGAATCAGGCCAGAAGCACCAAAGTGACCAGCACCCAGCACCCTTGTGTACTTTTAACAGGGATGAATCCCTCATCCCATCTCCCCCACTTGCACAAGAATTCACACAGCCTCTTGATGAACCGGATGGGAAATCGATCCAGCTGGAAAAGCAAAAATCCACATCTCCATTCCAGCACAAAAAAGGCTCTCCCAGCCAGATTGCTGCTCAGTCTGTGCTGTGTGCAGACAGGATAAAGTGCTGAGTTCTGCCTGAAGCAACCCAGCCTGGGAATGCGAGACAGTCTGAGGCTCCACCTGGAAACAATTTTCCCCCCATCCCTTTTTCCCTCTCTTTCCCTGCAGCGTGCCTTGGTTCCCCTGTGCAGCACCACAAACAGCTTCACCAGCACGGAGCAGGGACCACTCCTGTGCCCAGGGCTGGGGAGAGCTGGGGCTGCTGCCAAGGAAAATCTTTGCAACTGAGGCCAACTAATCAGGTAAATGCTTCCAGTCTGTCCAGGCCAAGCCGTGTCCCTTGTTATTCTCCAAATATTTATGTCTTTGTGAAACACATAAACATTTCATCAGAGGTCTCTTATTCCCAGTGTTTCATGTGAAGTTGTTGTTTCCATGCTCCTAAACCCCCTTCAACATGACTAATTCACACTGGGGGAGCTCCTGGCTTGCCTCACCAGAGTCACGGAGCCCTAGAACCCAATCCAGAGATCCAAATCCCCAGAATCCAATCCCCAGATCCACACCCAGGCAGGGAAGGGATTGGAAGTGGTGACAGAAACTTCTGCATTGTTGTGTGTTCCCTACCTGCAGCTGAAGTTCCTTATTCCTCTTTTTCCTTCCCTTTTCCCCCCCTTCCTCCATCAAAAAGTGTTTGCCTCTGAACTTTCCAAAAGGAACAAAAACACAGGAGCAGTTTGGGAAGTTCATGTAAATCAGCTGGTGAATGTATATTTAGTCATTCACTTGATGTAAACTCAGCTGGTGAATGGCAGTTCGGTCCTTCCTCTACTATTTACTAAGAATTTACACACTTAGTAAATCTCATCTTAAAATTCTGAGATCCCCACTGATCTAGACCAGCAAACACATAAGAATCTTCTCAGTTAGGATGAGTAATTGAGGAGCTGAATTATTCAGCATTGTGTGGTCTGTGGCAGCCTGGAGATAAAATTCCCAAGTCTCTGTTACTTCATTTACTTTCTGCAAGAAGCCTTCCCTTGGTAATTTTAGAGCTCAGAGCACGGCAGCACACAGCAAGTTCCACCTAAATACCACACTCCCCAAAAGTTTGCTGTTTCCTTAATGTTTATGAATATTTCAGAACTCTGCTGAGAGGTTTTGGTGCAATCCAGGACAGTGATTCCAGGTTTCTCTTCTGCCTGGAGAGGAGCTGTGGCTGGACGGTGCCACACTCTGCATTATCCTTTTAGCCAGGATTTATTGCTATAACACAATCAGATCCCCTGAAAATATATGAAAATATAATCCCTAACGTGACATGGGCACAATTTTTGGCTGGTGTGAGAGCAGAGTTCTTTGCAAAAATTCATTCATTCCCTTAAACGTGAGCTGCGCTGGAGTTAAGAAATAGAGTTTGCTTCTCTTTCAGCTCATTGTTTTCCATTGCTTGAACTGGTAAAAACACTTGGATAAAATCTGAAAAAACAGCAACACACAAGATCAGCAAATCAATCTTTTCCATCTGAAATTTGGTTTATTGTAAAAAAACTACAGTGATTTGCATCGGCATGCGGTATAATTTGGGAAATACGTGATTGTGGAACAAGTGAATTTAAGTATTTAAATGTATTGCTTCACTTATCTTCTTTTGCTTATATTGGTGCATTTTTAATATACCATAAGAATTCTTAAAAATAATGTCCTATTTAACAAATGCATTTGTAAATCTGTGTTCTGAGAAAGCTGAATGAGCACTTAAATAACATAAAAAATCCATGTCAGGGTTTACAACTCTTGTTTGCCCTGAGTGCTTTGCCTTTAAGGAAATGGTGACAGCAAACCAAGGGAATTATTCAAATTTAAAAAACCCAGAATGTGAGAGAAGCCAATAATAAAAACTATCTGGGTCATTTCCTCTGCAGTGAGCAGAGAGCTCACAGAACCTGAGCTCTGGTGAATCCCCACGTGGGAGCGTGACCTTGCAGCTGCTGTGGGTGGGTTTGCACCAAATCCATGGAATTTTCAAGTGGGAAAAGACCCTAAATATGGAGCTGGGAGTTGAGTGCAGTGGGAGCAGCGAGGCTGAGGGCTCACCAATCCCCCAGACTGCTGGGTAAGAACGGGAATCCCTGTCTGGAGAGCACAGATTATTCCCCCTAAACTGTCCCTCTGCCTCGTTCACTGCTTCAGCCTGGGTAAAACGAGGATGGCAGGATCCTCAAGTGCAGAGTCCTTTCAGCACTCAGTGTTTGTGCCCCAGCTCAGTGAAATGCTGCTGCAACAGTCACAGAGACAGCAATTACTGCCCCAGTTCCAAGGCACTTCCCTGCCCAGGGACACGGAGCTGCAGAACCCCTGGTTACAGGGGGATTCTTCTGTGCCAGCTGCACTCTGCTGCCAGGGATCCCCCCTGGGGGTTTGGGATGTGCCTGTGCCTCCTGGCCAGTCTGAAATCTGTGAATCCAGTGACTGTGCTGGGTGGGGACAGGAGCAACAGGAGCTTCCCTGACTGGGATGTGTCTCTGGGGATGCAAAGCTCCAAGGAGCACAGCTCAGTGACTGCTTCAGCCACCCCACCTCAAATCAGCTGCTCTTGGAGGACAAGCCCACCCTTGGGCTCAGATGGAAAATGTCTAATAAGTAAACCATTTTTCTTTCTGATTTTTTTTCTTGTTTAATGCACACACTTCTATTTCAGAGGACAAAACCTCTGGCTTGCTAATTTTAATTGAGTCTCCAGTCTGTGGGACAGCTTGCCTTGATTACATTGTACTAAATTACTCATCCTGGACAGATCCTTCTCTTTATTTTCTCCTCCAAGAGCCAAAATATGATATTTCTTGGCAAGAGGAATGTGCATCTAAAATGTCAGATTACAGCTCGTAACTATTACGGGATAGTTTTGGCCGTAGCCCTTTGTGACTGTTCCAAAACAGATTTCTCTTTCTAGGAGATCCTAAAACCTAACCCATGATTCATGTTTGGGTTTAGGTGACATTTTGGGCATGTATTGATTTGGTTAAACTTGAAATTTCTAATTTCTCTGCACTTCCAAAGTTGCAGACTGCATGAACTGACAACTCGGTGTGTTCACACTGTGCGGGCATTGAGAACTGCAGATCATTTCTTATCAAATCCAAAATAGCCACCTGTAAAATGCACATTATTTACATAACAGAAGAATAAGATGGGGTTCATATTGGTCAACTTTTCATCTGAACACAGCACAGGAACTTGATTAAATCTTTGCCATTAATTCACTGATATCAGCATTCACTGGAATTTAATGAGAGCCTGTTTCTTGGTGTTATAATTATAAACCAGGTGCCACCAGTACAAATACTCAGGCCCCTGGAATTCACTTTTCATGGGAATATGAAGAAATGGCTTTGTTTTATTTATTTATTTATTTATTTATTTATTTAGTTCAGCATCTGCTAGTTTGGTCTTCAGTGCCAAATTTACAATAGATTGGATTCATGGAAATATAAAGGCTTAACAGAAAAATGGAATTCAGTCTTTGTATTCTGAACATGGATAGGAGTGATGGAACCATGGAGATTTTGCTATAAGTGTTTGTGCAATTCAGCTTTTACTTTTGCTAAAAGACACATCCTGTCTTGCTGTGCTAAGACAGGATGCTGGACATCATTTTTAATATTAAAATGCCCATATCTGTTATCAATACAAGTTTCATTGCTTGCTTTTGAGGAGGTCATGCTCCAGGGAAAGGCAGATTCCAGCCTGGAGGGATGCCTGAAGCCATCCTGATGTTCCATGTTCCTGCCTGTGGGGCCTGCTGGCAGACCTGGCCTTTCATAAATGGATTTTGTGGAGGTGAGAGGGACTGATGGGTGGAGGGAGGAGTGTTAGGAGTGGTTTTGATGAGACAAAACTTACGGGCCTCTGGACGATTGCTCAATCAAACTGGAGGATTCAAGCAGGGCTGCTCCTACTGCCAGATGATCATTATGTTATGGAAGAGGTTTGGATGGAAGAACTTGGGAATTCAGTGATAGAGAAATGATGAATCCTCCCCAGACTTGTCAGATATCCCATCGCAGGAACTCTGCCTGTTTGCTGATGATTGAAAAAGACATCTTGGCAGACCCAAATCAAAGACTTCCACAGCTTTGGAGGGCTTGAGCCTTTTAACCACATGGTAATTATAAAGACTATAAATAACACTGAAAAATCCAGTTCAAACAGCCCTCAATAAATTATTTTAATGTGCTGTTATTGGCCCCCTCCTTCAGGATATCACAAGTCTGCACTGTCAGTCTGACAGGCTGAAATGTGCTCTGTCAAATCAACAGCTCAGCTCTTACAGACTGAGGGAAGCCTCAATTCCCTGTTTGTAGATGTGGCATTTGGGGACATGGGGCAGTTCTGGGGGAACAGCTGGACTCGATGGCCGCAGAGGTTTTCCAACCTAAACCATTCTGTAATTCCATCAAAGCTTCACTCAACATGAGGGAAGCTTTGTCACCTGAAAGGATATTAGGGAAGAGCCACCAGGAGATTGTCTGGGACTGTTCTCTCCATGTTTGTCGGATGAAAATGACTCCAGGAACCCGTGAATTGTGGCTTTCCTTGCCCAGTTCCTTGCTGAGGGAGCCCAGGACAGCTGAGTGCAGCCTGTGGCTCTGAAGGACCTAAGCTGGGCAGTGTCACCCACCCAGTGCTGCTCTGGTGGTCACAGCTTGGACTCAGTGGTCTTGGAGGTATTTTCCAGCCTCAATTAATCTGAGATTCTGTGAAATATTACATCTAGCTCTGAGTTCCCAGATGTAGGAACAGCGGCAAAATTCATCCTCCCTGCCTCCTAATCAGTGATGAATGTTTGCCTTGGAAATCTCTCCAAGGATTTACACTCTGGAGCGGGGCTGCTTCAGCTGGAACACTGCAGACCTGGGGATTTTCTTCCTACTACCAGCTGCTGTGGTCATTTCCAGATATAAATCTCTGTCTGCTCACCAATCTCAACCCTTCATGCTTGTTTTGATGCATGCCACCTTTGAGTATCTTTCCAAACCATGGAAAAGGTTTTTCTAACAAACAGAAAATGTCCCCCACTATCTGTGTGCTGGAAATGACATAAACCACCCTTTTCCTGTTCAGTGAGAAAATGTTCCATGTTATCAGTATTTGCAGGAGAACAGAACTTAGAATTTACCTTTCAAAGCAGTTCCATACTGAGAAGTAAGCTGGGCTTCTGAACACTTTTAATTATCTTTAAACTGCACATTGGAGCATCTTTGTAATGTTTTTACAATTACATCGATGTAATGTACATCTTTTTTAGGTGTACAAAACAAACAAGAACCTGCATCAAGTAATATCAATACCCTGAAAGCAGATATCACAGCCCCAAAATTTGGGAGTGTGTGGAACCCTGCTGAGCCCTTACTGCACCTTTAGGCAGCAAAATCCCTTTGAAAATCTGGGCTTTAGGCCCAACCCTGCCAAGAGTTCTCCGTGGAAAGCTCCTCCTCCTGCCTGGGGCTGACCCTGGCACAGCTCTTGTAAAGGCTCAGCTTTCCAAACAGCCTAAAGCAGGCAGGAAAAATCCTTGTCAGAAGTGGCAAATAGATGAGTTCCCAGATGATTAATTCAGATCCTTTCAGAGAGAGGAATTCTGATTTGTGAACAGCTGGAAAGCACTGCTGTCTCCTCTCTGGTGCCAGTCTGTGTGTGGTCACTGTGGAATGTGCTCCATATGCCCTTTGGACACATGTCAAAAGTCACATGTCATTGATTTCTCCAAACTTTGCAGTATTAAAGGTGTAGGAAGGTTGCAGAATGGAAAACGCCTTATAAATGTGAAGAATTTTTTCCTGTGGTTTAGTTATTTTACTCTTTTCAATCCAGATTTTTTTCCTTGATGTCACGATTTGAACTCTACCTCTGAACCTCTGAGATTTTTGCCCCAGAAATAAATGCCCAGGAACAAAAGGGACATTTAACAGAAGATTGCACCTTGTAACTTCTGTAGAGTCATTGAAAGCAGATTGGATTTAGTGGCACTCGTGGCTCCAAAGATGCTGCCCAGAGCAGCTGTGGCTGCCCCTGGACCCCTGGAAGTGTCCAAGGCCAGGCTGGAAAAGGCTTGGAACACCCAGGGACAGTGGAAGGTGTGCAAGGGTGACACTGGATGGGATTTAAGGTCCCTTCCACCCCAAACCATTCCAGGATTCTGTTTGGTCACACAGGTCCCTGCATTTGGATAAGCAGGACCTCAAAGAGTGGCTGGGACTTGTCAGACTCTTGTCAGCAGTGCTTACAGACTGTGGGGGAACAAACACAATGCCAAGGCTTCTCCCATTCCCAACAGAGAAAAGAGCAAAAATCATCACTCAGAATCAACACTGTGTCAGACAGACATCCAAAAAATTATTATTAGGTATTTCAAAAGAAGGCTTTTTAATAGCAATTGTTCTATGTGGGATTTTTATCTTTTTTTAATTTCAGTATAAAGTATTTGGTATTTGAAGTCTTTAATTGTGTTGGCAAAAAGCCACTAAGTGGCTTTGATTTTTGGAAACAAATCCATGTGACTGATCCGAGTGGGATTATAATGGCTACAAGGGCCCATCCATTAGGAGCTACTTTTAAATCAGAACTGGAATGTGAAAGTAAAGCTAAGACTTACCTAAAAAAAACCATTAAAATTGCAATATTCTTAAAGATTAAACTGTCCTGCAGTTACAAAACAGCTAAAGTTATTCCTGGTGCCCATATCCCAACTTATACTATCCCAAGTTATATTATTCCTAAACATCTACCAACAAAACTCTGAGTATAGACAGTGCTCCTACACTGAATGGTCAAGGTGTGTTGGAGCCTTTCCCAAGCCTTTTTTCCTGTCACTTTTTGCTTCTGTTCATTATTGTCTTGTGCTTCTACATCCTTGACCTACCTTTCTTTTTCTTCCTGTCTGTATTTTTGTTATCAGTTGTTTCCTTTCATGGCTCACTTGTCTTCAGGTGTTTTTGGCAACTCCCTGTCTAATTTCAGCTGTACAGGATGATGTTCTGCATCCATCATTCCACGTGCAACAGACACCAGAGCACAGACCCTCATGGTGTCCAGTAAATAAAAACCAGAGATAGAATCCCAGACCAGGGACCTTAAATCCCACCCAGTGCCACCCCTGCCATGGCAGGGACACCTCCCACTGTCCCAGGCTGCTCCAATCCCCCTCCAGCCTGGCCCTGGGCACTGCCAGGGACCCAGGGGTCAAAACATTGCAGGACAAAGCATTGCACAGAGCCATGGGGATGGGAGAGCAGTGGGGAAAATGTGATGGTGAGTTCAGGCTGGAGAGAAGAAGGCTCCAGGGAGAGCTCAGAGCCCCTGGCAGGGCCTGAAGGGGCTCCAGGAGAGCTGGAGAGGGACTGGGGACAAGGAATGGAGGGACAGGACACAG
>WAAG01048927.1:107876-146724 GCA_013390105.1 Tichodroma muraria | reverse complement strand
TTTTTTTTTTTACTAGAAAGCAGCTGAGTTCTGCGCCGGCTCCTTGGAACCATGGGCACATGGATCTGGCTGCTTTGGCCATTTCCAGGGTGGGAATGTTGCCTTCCTGTCCAGCCCTGCGGGGCATCCCCCGCTCCCTGGGGCCGGGTCGGCTCCCCCGGGGTCCATCCCTTCCTCGCGGGCAGGATCCCTGCGGAGCTCTGGGGCTTTTCAGGAAGAATCGGGGTCAAATTCACTCTGAAACTTTGTTGCACTTCCTTGGGAGAATAAAGTCGGGCTGTGTTCTGTTTGGGAGGGATTGAGGGAGCAGCTCCAGCCATTCATTCCTCAGGGAGCAGACTCTGTGCTCCTGGTGCCCATCAGTGCTTTGCCTTCGTGGCCTTAAGTTATCGGCTGCTCATAACCATGAAATTCCACCAAACCTAATTTTGGAAAACTTCAATTTCCCTCATTCTCTTACTTCCTCACCTCCATCACGAGGGAGTCGCTGGCACATATTGACTAAAACACATTTTTCCTGCTCTTGCAGGCCTGAAACCACACGAAGTTTATCAGGATTAGCTTTTCTCCTTCCTTGTTTCTCTCTTTAAGGGCTGGTTCAAGAGCAGGTTACTGAACCCGCCGCTGATTCCTGAGATAAAATGTCTTGGCCTGTGCTGTGCAGAGAAGCCAGACTTCATCTTAGAAGGGTTTCTCTAGCAGTTTCTTGCTGCTAAATTGAAATAGTTGCTTGTTCCAAAGGCTGGTGTGGCTCAGAAAGCCCTGTTTGTGCTGGCATCTGGGGACAGATGTGACAAACAGATGTTTACGGTTGGCTTTACAGGGAAAAGACAAATGTTTCTGCTCAGTTTTGAAGGGATTCAGAGATTAAAGACTTTAAATTATGTTCAGTTTTCCAGCTGGTTTGTACCCTGCTTTATTGGCTGCTACTGCTGGGCATCCACCTCGGGCCTTCCCGCCCTGGATGGGTCTCCCAGGTGGGGCTGGGAATCTGCATGGACAGGTTGGATGGGCTGGGGCCAGCAGGGACAGGGGTTTAGGGCTGAGTTCAGTGCCCTGCACAGGCTCAGCCACTCCATCCTGCTGGAGTAAATGCATCTCTCTGTGCTCAAGTCCCAGGGGGTGCTGCCCCAAAAGTTCTTTAATTCCTGGAAGTTCTCACTTTGATCTTCCCTCAGATCAAACTGCTCTAATCAATCACCCAAACTGTTTTTTTTTTTCCTCTGCAGCATTTACCCTTTCTGATGCATTTAAGGAGTTTAGAGGCTCATCCCTGAGCCAGCAGCTCCCAGCCAGCTCTCCTGGGAGCTGGAAATCCAGGGATCGCTGGTGCTTGTGAACCACTAAGTTCCATGTGCAGCCTAGGTGTGGTCCCCAACATCTGGCAGGCTGACACACTGCCTGGGAGGCTGAGCAGCTCTTCCTAGGAACCTGCCTTGTTTTGGGCTCCCTTTAGCCCTGGGAACTCTGATCCAGGGGCTTAGGACTGAGCACTTTAGTGATTCCCAAGCATGTGGTGTTTCCTACAAGGAGACTGCTCGTGGTGAGCAGCGGGTCGGTGGCGAAGGGATCAAGAGAGCTCCCAGTGCCACCCCGCAGCTGCTCCCAGGGGTGACCCCAGGTGTGGTGGGAGCAGAGGTGGCACTGACACAGTGGCCCTGCTCTGGTTTGATCCAGCGCACCCAACAGACCAAAATCCAGTTATTTTGGTGTGCCCAGGTCTAGACAACCCAAAATACGTACACGAGTGGGACAGGGCTGCAAAGCCGAGCCAGCCTTTCCCCTCGCAGGCACTTAGGTCATGTTTCAAAACAATGACTAAGTGCTCTATTTTAACAGATCCCTCGTGCCAGTCCAAAATACCCAAATGCAGCACGTTGGTACCTGATACAACCACCACAAAGCTGATTTTCCTCACATCTGGGGCTTTCTGCCACTGCTGGTCCCCAGCTCGGTTTTGAGCAGTCAGTGTGTGTGACACCAGAGTTTTAATGCAACTTCCCCATTTCCAACAGCTCTTTTATTTAGCAGCAGGAACCTTATCAGCTCTCAGGTGGGATTTGCTCAGAGCTGTCTGTTGGCAAAGCAGGAGATGCACACGGATGGGAGAAATTCCTGTGGCAGGAGGAAACTCCTGTGGCAACAACTTCCTGACAGGAGAGTGCAAACAGGTGGGGGTCAGGCTCTCCTCCCAGGGAACAAGGGACAGACGGCCTCAAGCTCTGCCAGGGGAGTTCTAGGTTGGATATTTGGGAAGATTTCTTTGTGGAAAAGGTTGTCCAGCCCTGCTGCAGGCTCTCCAGGGCAGCGGTGGGGTCCCCATGATGGGAGAGAGCTTTGCAAAGCTCAAGAGGAAGCAAACACCCCAAAAGAGAATTTTATTGGGCTGTTTCTTTGCTGTGCTGTGGTAATGAACTGTTGGCTTCAGAAAGTGGGGCTGTCACTACTTGAAACCCCACAGAATTCCTGGTGTCTGCTCCCTTCGTGGAAAACATCTTGTTTAAAGGTCACGCTTCTGGGCTGTGTGTGATGTGTTCACTTGGGATGCAGCAGTGGGAGATAGAACATGATCCACAAAATTAATCCTAATGCAGCCTTGTCTCCACTAGCCCGCTGTAAATGATGGCATGTGTGGATTACAGGAGAATGGGATCGCCAGGAATGGTTTCTGTTATCGTTTGTGAGGAATGGGGCTGATGATGATTTACAGCCACGCCGGCATTCCCGGGAGCCCCGGCCTGCTCTGCTTCCCTGGATCCAGCATGGCTGTCCCGGGATGCCACCAGGCTTGTGCAGGCTGGGAGCTGTGACAGCCCTGCACAAGGCACGAGGACAAACCTTGCACCTGCAGTCCTGGGGCAGTGTTGGGTCCCTCAGGACAGGGGAGGCCCTGAGGAGCTGGAGCGTGTCCAGGGCAGGGAATGGAGCTGGGAAGGGTTTGGAGAATCCCTGAGCGAGCTGGGCAGGGGCTCAGCCTGGAGAAAAGGAGACTCAGGGGGCCCTTCTGGCTCTGCACAGCTCCTGCCAGGAGGGGACAGCCGGGGGGATTTGGGATCTGCTCCCAGAGGAACGGCCCCAGGCTGGGCCAGGGGAGGCTCAGGGTGGATATTTGGAACAATTCCTTCATGGAAAGAGTTGTCCATCCCTGGCACAGCTGCCCAGAGCAGGGGTAGAGTCCCCATCCCTGGAGGGGTTTAAAAGCCCTGGGGGTGTGGCACCTGGGGATGTGGGGCAGCACTGGGAACAGCTCAATTCGCTGGCCTAAAAGGGCTTTTCCAGCCTAAACAATTTCATGATTCCCACAGCTGGACCAGCTGCAGCATCCACCTGGCTGTGCCTGCTGCTGGGAATTTTGACTGGGATGTTCCAGTGGAGGTCACCACAACTGCTCCAGGCCAAAGCTGAGCTGGGGCACACCGGTGCCTTCCTGACAGCTGCCGGGGCGGAAGCCGCGTGTGCAGAATCTGACTGGATTTATGTGGGTTTGATGCCTCTTGGTTGTTTTGAAAGCAAAGCTTTTGGTTGCAAATTATCTTTGTGGGAAGCTGTTGGTGTCCCTTTCTAGTTGCCTTTTCATCCTGGAATTTATATATATATATAAAGTATTTTTAAAAGGAAAAAAACCAAACCCCCAGATCTCTGTGCAGCAACATCCCAGCTTTGACAACTTTTTGAAAAGGAATTTTCAATGACTTATTTTATGTGAGTTACTTTAAAGGTCCCTTCCAACTCAAACTTCCATGATTCCAAGGATGCCTTATTCCAAATCACAGCTCCCTGGTTCAAACAAGCCCAGGGAGTGCAGGAGAACTCTCTGTGGTCCAGGCAAAGGTCCACAGCCAGGGAAATGCTGGCAGTCCAGTGCCCACCCATACACTTTACAAATTTAACTGATTGGAAAAGTGGAGGGATTTATTTAGCACATGAGTCCTCTGGGCTGAGGGGATGGATTTAAGGAGGTGCAGGTTCACTGCTCCCTTCCCTGGCTTAGGCTGGAAAAAACAGAATTGTTGTGACTGGAGGAGCTCAAACTTCCTTGTGTGTCTGGCCCGGAGAGATAATGAGTCATGTGTGGCCATGGCTGAGCAGCTCTCCACAATCCCAGCTCATTATCTAAATGTCTGATTTGGCTCCTGAGCCCTGAGTTTCCAGGATTTCATTTTCTTTCCTGGGATTTCATTACCTTGCTCGGGCTGAGCTGATCTTTTGACAGGAACATCGCTCGGATTTCCAAGGTATGGATAGGAAAGAGTGTTTCAGGCTGGGGACAAAGAACATTTTTGTGTGCCTGACTTCCTTTCATCCAGGGCCTCTCCAGGAGCTGGTCGGTGCTCCGTGGCCATGAATGCCAATGGATCCTCTGTATAGACACATTCCTGCAGTGCTGCAGCCCTGGCACAGGCGCTGGGAGCCAGGAGAAAGCAGACACGAAAGGTCATGTCTGTTTAGTTTAGGTCTGCTCAATTCTTCTTTTGAAGAGCTGTAACTGTAGCTGAATGGGCAAAAGTGCCAGAATTGGAGAGTTCCCAGGCAGGAATGTCAGTGCTGGGGCCTGAGGAGCTGGGAATCCTCGGAGGTGCTGGGTTTTTTTCTCTTTTCACAGCTGCATCTCTTCCAAACTCAAACCTGGGAGAGCTCAGGTGACAAGTTCAGTCCTCCCGCTGCTCCCCGCTCTGTTGATTTAAATGTGACCTGAGCACTGCCCAAGCAGTGCTCCTGCCCTTTGTGAGGGAAAACCGCTGCACAGGAAGCCTTTTCCTTGGTAAATAACATTTGTGGCCTTTGAAGTCCTTGATAGCCTGGGAAAGCCTTTGAAGGGCTCAAGGTGTCCATGGGGAAGGGCCTGGACCGGCCCATTCACATGGAGATGAAATTCCTCACATATCTGAGCAGGGGCAGTTTCCAAGGTACCTTATCTTGAGGAGGGAGTGTCAGGCTCAGGAGAAAAGCTGCTGGATAACAACAGCTCTTCCTGCTCCTTCGGGTCTGTGTGCAGGGATTTCATACCTTGGCTGGGTGTTGCAGGAAATTCATCTCATCCCACTGGAAAACTGACTTGGAAGAAGATCAGGTTCTCTGTGGCAATTAGTACATCAGTCTTACTTTTTTTTCACCCCTCTTTTAAATAAAATACTTTTGACTATTCATTTCTTCATTTAGGGGGCTCTACTCATGCTCACCTCATTTGTATTCATTGCTGCTGTTGAATTATGGATGGGAATTATGGAGATCATTCATTCAGATCTCCCAGCAAGTTGTGCCTCCTAAGATTTCCCTGCTTTGTGACTTGCCCGGGGCTGGGGGAATAATTCCTTATCTCTGTTCCTCAGGAGCCCTTTGGTTGCTTATCAGGGAGCTGGGAATCCTCTGCTCCCTCAGTTCTAGGGGCTCTGGGCATTGCTGCTCCTGCAGCTCCTTGGGAACTGATTTATTGGGAAAAACCTCCAGTTTGTGCTGCTCTGAAGAGGCTTTGCTGGTAGCAAAGCTGCAAAAGTAGCACTGGAGAACAAACCTTGAGGAAAAACACAACCCCTAGGATGTGAGAGTGCCCAGCAATATGTGACTGGAGTGTAGAGTCACAGAATCCCAGGATGGTTGGGGTTGGATGGACCTTAAATCCCATCTTATCCCGTTCCTGCCATGGCAGGGCCACCTTCCGCTATCCCAGGCTGCTCCAAGCCCATCCCTCTTCAGGGATCCAGGGGCAGCCACGAAGTTTCTGTTCTGATCCAGCAAACTTGGGTTTGATGGTTAGGACAGGCTCATTTTTTATGGTCTGAAAAAAAAAAAAAGAGAAACCTGTAGTACCGAAAGAAATGTCTCAGAAAGAACAGAAATTTGAGCGTTCAGCTGCACCAGGATATCTGGAAACTCCCACTGTAAATCAGGATGGAATTGGTGCCCCGGGGCTTTAAAGGATTTTGGTCTGGATAAAGCTTGAAGTCCAATATAAGAAAGAAAAACCTTTCCCAAGGGGAGTGGGCTTCCAGTAGGCAGTGGGGTTGTTTAAATATACGATTATTCTGTGCATGAGAACTGCTGCAATGTTCCAAAAAGCTTTGGGAAATAAGAACTATCAAAGAAATACTAATTAAAAGTCTCTGTGACACTCACATTTATTAAACTGGTGCCATCCAGGTCAGGAAAGAGGGAGGCAGAAAAGAAAAATTCACGCCGCAGTAAATGCATATTTATAATCCCGAGTGCACATACGGTGTTCTCCAGGTTCTGGCTGTTCCAGTTGGAAAAGCTGGGTCTGTCCATGATAAATTAGCTTGTTTATTCCTACCCTGCAGTCGCTTAGGGTAATGAAGCAGAAGCCCTTTGTGTGTGCTCGCTGGGAAGTGCTGGCTGGCTCCGAAGGGGGTAATTGAGTAGAAAAGCAGAATGCTCCCGGTGCCGGGAGAAGTTAAATCCCCCCGAGGTCAGGGGGATTCAGCCTTTAATCAGTGTGGACACAATGCAATTGAGAGTTTCCAAAGGGCTTGTTTATGGTGCTGGAGCAAGGGTCGGTGGTTAATGGGAGTGCTGGAGGTGCTGGGATGAGAAGGTGCAGGATGTGATTCCCAAGGTGAGGGCTGGTGGGAACTGAGAGGGGATGGAAATCCTGGAACTTGAGTGCAGGAGGAAGGAGGTGTTTGAGGCTTCACCACAGGAGCTTTTTGAAGATCTGCCTAATTTATTGAAATTAAAATACTGAGTGATGGTAGCTCTTACCCATATCTAGGCGTATGTAATATCCCCCCCAAAAACTGCTAAAAATTGAGCTCACTTGTCTCAGTAATTTTTTTTACCTAAAGATTTAAGTCTAAAACCAGAGAAGCAGTGTATTTTTTTTTTCCTTTGAGGACTAGCTCCTGAAGGAAACCCCTTGGACCTTGTTTTTTACTGTCCTGGTGGGATCAGGCCCTGAGCACCCTGCCCTGACCTCCTGGCTGAGTGGAAAGGATGAAATTCTATGCAGGAGTTGTTTGAGTCAGTGAGACACGGCTGAGGTGGCCCTGGCAGTCCATGGGAAGCCCTCCCTGGGCAGTGGTGGCCACACTGGTGAAGGCGTCCAGCTTTCCAAGTTTTTGCAGGATAAAACCATCACAGGGAGCAGGATCTGCTCTGCCCCTGTAATTTGGGATATGCTTGGGATTTCTGCAGTGAGCTGGGCACCTTTGGAGGCCCAGCTGGAGGAGATGCAGAGGCAGAAATTTAGGGGAAATTTAGATTAGATATTGGGAAGGAATTCCTGGCTGGGAGGGTGGGCAGGCTCTGGCACAGGGTACCCAGAGAAGCTGTGGCTGCTCCTGGATCCCTGACAGTGTCCAAGGTGAGGCTGGATGGGGCTTGGAGAAGCCTGGGACAGTAGAAGTTGTCCCTGCCCATGGCAGGGGTTTGCAATGAGACAAACTTGAAGGTTTCTCACTCTCTGATCCTGTGGCAGTGCTGGCAGCTCCAGCACCTCCTGCCCATGGCTTTTGGCACTTGGCACTGCTGGTGTCCAGCCCTGTGGCACGAGGGGTCTCTGCCCCATGGCTGCTGCCAGCCCCCGGGGCCAGGCCTCCCTCGTGGGGGCTCCTGGCTTCCTCTGGAAGCTCTGCCCCCCTCTTACTCCGAGTGGTACCTGCAGTTCTCATGGCAGCGAGCAGCCTGGAGCACGAGGCTGATCCACCGTGTTGTGCACGCAGAGCTGTTCAATTATTTACAGGCTGACAGAGATCCTGGGATCTGCGGAGCTGCTGCGTCCCCCGGGCCGGGGCAGAGGGGCTGGGGGCAGCCCTTGGCACCAGAGCACAGCCCAAATCCCTCAGTGTGAGCTTTGTTTTGCATAGCACTTTGTAATGCTGTTGGCTGACTTGGCTGCAGCTCCACAAAGCAATTTTTTTTCCACTTGGTTCAACGCTCACTTGGATTTAATGGGCCAGGAGCCAAATCAGTAATGGAAGCCAAGTGCCGACGTTTGTTTGGTGCACGATTCCCGACGAGGAATATGTATAGTAATTGTCCCATGCTCCTCAAAGCTGTAACTTTGGCAGAGGGAGGCTGCAGGGAGCGTGCCAAGTGTTTAAAATCATAATCAGGCAGTGATGAAAACATGTATTTATGGCTATAATGAGTTGCATCAAAGCAAGAAACATTCGGCTTCTCTGTAGAGGGAACGCTGTCTCTTAATTCAGAAATGCCTTCGAAATCACCCAGGATGTGTCAGAGTTAAAGAGCTCGGAGAGCTCGGCTGAAATGCCTGGCTTATTTCACAGCAATATTCCTGATATTCCCTTCCAGCTGCAGTTTTAGCTGTGGTTACTGAGCTCTGCATCGAGGCACGGTGGAGGAATCAACATTTATTGCAGTGTTTTATGCGCTATGGGCACGTCATGGGTGTTTTGTAACCCCGGACTTGCAGCTTCATTCGTGTTCGTTTGTTGAACGCTCTGTTTTATTTTACTTTGCTGTCTCTTGCAGTGTTTAGGGTGGATTTTGTGAAAGGTTCTTCCCCCAGAGGGTGCTGGGCACTGCCCAGGCTCCCCAGGGAACGGGCATGGCCCCGAGGCTGCCGGAGCTCCGGGAGCTCCCTGGAGGTCACCGCTCCAGGGATGCCCAGGGTGGGATTTTTGGGGGTCTGGGCCAGGGGTTGGATCAATGATCCTTGTGGGTCCCTTCCAGTTCAGAATATGTTCTGATTCTGATATCAAGAACTTGCTTGGTTTTGGAGTTGCTTTAATGTCTGAGTGTTGTGTGATTCCTGAGTGCAGCAAGGGTTTGGGATGCAGCAGTGCAGCAATGCATCCCACAGAGCTGGGATGGATCTGGGAGTACTGGAATCCCTTCAGTGGGAAAAGCCCTCTAAGGTCAGTGAGTTCAACCATTAACCCCAGCCCTGCCCACCTGCTCATGCCAGTCCCCTGGAGCCCACCCTTATCCTGGCATCCCTGTGCCTTTGGAGCTGGAAGAACTCGGTGCTGTGAAAAAATGGAAAAAATGCAGTTTATAAACATTTGGCTTTTGAGTAACTTCCTCCCGCCTGGCGTTGAGTCACCTCTCCCTGCCCGTGGGAAGCCGCGTGGATGTCACCCTGTGCCGAGGTGGCACGCTGGGCAAGGTGCTCCACAGGGTTCCTGGCTGCCATCCCAGCAGCTCCAGAGCTGCTGGGATGATCCTGCTGTGCCCAAATTACAAGGGAGCCAGGGCTGAATCATCTGGGTGTAGCAGAGCGGGGCTGGGGGCAGCAGGAGGGTGAAGCTCACTCTGGGGTTGTTTTCCTCGTTGGAATATTGGGAGTTTGTAGGGTGGTGTTATTGCTGCTGGAGTTTTTTTGGGGGGGCTGTGATCTGTAAGGGAAGTCCTGGATGATCAGAATGGGGATGGTGACAACATGAAAATCACCTTCTGCAGAGTCTCATTTCCCATGCCGCTCACTGCCCCGGAGGAAAATCTTCCTGCCCAAGGAGATGTGTGGCCTTGCATGGTGCAAATCCCCCTGGTAAATCCTGCCCTGCTCTGCAGGACCACGAGGTTTGGGATCAGTTTATCCACCCAGGTTTCTCTGGGCACGTGTTTTCTGTGTGGATTTGCCTGAGTGAGCACAGGGAAAGGAAAAGATTTCAGTAAATCAGGATGATTTTGTGTGACCGAGGTATCTGAGACTGAACCAGCAGATCCCAGCTCTTCAATTAATCCTAATTTGATCCCACTACAAAGTCAGTAATACATCTGTGGATGTAATAAACTTAATTACTTGACTGCGAGATCAAAGAGCTGTGAAGGAGCAGCACTGGGTGCATTTGTTTTAAATTGCCTTCAAAGAGTCGAGCGGGGAGCTGCGAGTTTTGGTGGGGAAACCGCTGGACCAGATGTCTGCAGATGCTACAAGTGTGCTTCTCTTGCATTCCCAGCTCCCAGCCCCACGACAGCTGTTCCCTACATGTCAGTGAAGTGCATCGACGTGAGGAAGAACCACCACAAAACCAAGTGGCTGATGCCCTGGGGACCCAACCACTGCAAGAAGCTGAAGGACTTTGACGAGGCCGTGAGCCGGCAGATCGAGGCCAACGACATCGTGTTCGCCGTGCACATCCCGCTGCCCAGCAAGGAGATGAGCCCCTGGTTCCAGTTCATGCTCTTCATCATGCAGCTGGACATCGCCTTCAAAATGGACAACGACCTCAGTAAGTGGCTGGCAGAGGGAGGTGCTGCCAGGCTCTCATTTCCCAGCGTGCCTCCCCTACAGGGGTTTGTGCCTGGTGCCCTGAGTTGTGCTGGTGCCACCCGGTGAGGTGGTGGTGAATCTGGGAATTGGGGATCCTGGAATGGTTTGGGTTGGGAAGGACCTCAAAGTCCATCCTGGGCCACCCTTGCCATGGGCAGGGACACCTTCCACTATCCCAGGTGGCTCCAACCTGGCCTTGGACACTGCCAGGGATCCAGGGGCAGCCCCAGCTTCTCTGGGCACTCTGTGCCAGGGCCTGCCCACCCTCCCAGCCAGGAATTCCTTCCCAATATCTAACATTAATTTCCTCTCTTTCAGTTTGAAGCTATTGTATAAACACTAAATAAATATAAAACACCCCTCACACACACACACAACACACAACTCCCCCCCCAAACTCAAAAATAATCCTGCAATAAAACCTGCAAAATGATGTTGAGAGCAGCAAGGGCAGGACTGCTCTGGCCCTCCCTGAAGGGAGGTTGTCCATGTGTTTGCATGTTTCAAAGTGTTTGGGGAAAATCCCTCTCTAAGCTACAGTGAATAAACAATTTGCTTTCCAGACTGGTTGAGCTGGGGTGTGTGCAGCTCCTGCCCTGGCTCCAGCCTGGCCCTTGGGCTGGCTCCATGCTCAGGGATCTGCGGGGTGGGGCCAGTTCAGGGAGTTAGGAGCGTTCTTTAGCCACCTTTGTGTCCTTGACTCCCTTCCTGCACAGCGTGGAACGTTCCTCCAGCTATTTATCCCAGAATCCCACACTGGTTTGGACTGGGAAGGACCTCAGAGCCATGCCCACCTCACCCCCTGCCATGGGCAGGGACACCTTCCACTATCCCAGGTTGCTCCAAGCCCCGTCCAACCTGAGCACTTGAAGAGGTGGAGTAGGGATGATTTAATGCATTATCATTAAGATAAGTTAGAAATGAGATTGTAGAAAGCTTTCACTTGTGGTCTTATCCCTGCAATTATCTCTGAAATACAGAGAGAGCAGCTTTGTGCCTTTATTAAGGCTTCACGTCCTTCCACTTGGATAGATGATTGCATCAGGGAAACTCTGAATTAGAAAGCTATATATCCCAAGGATTTTCAAGCTGTTGGAGTCAGGAGCTGGCCCTTGGAGTAGGCTGCTGGAATGTTAACCCAGCTTCTGGCAGCATTCCTGCTGCAAGAGCAGAGCCTTTGCTTCAGCTTCGTGCCCTTCAGTGACTGAGTCCTGCAAAGGTGGGAGGTTTGTTTGGAGGTCTCAAAGCAGAAAAGCTCATCTTGGGCCACCCCCTGGGTAATAAAAAGGAGGTTTGGGAATTTTCCAACACTTTGTGCCAAGCTGAAGGCAGATGTAAATTAAATGTAGAATCTCAGGAACTAGTAACACATTTCTTGCTTGCTAGATTGTGTTGTAGCAGCTCTTAAAGAAATAAACAGAAGACTTGTTAAGCTGAATTAATTGCATGTTTGTCTGTCCCTGCTGTTAAAGGAAAGGGCCTTATTGATCAGGTGATTGGGATCAGCTCCTCTAAAGGGACAGTGATAAGGATGTGAATAACCTCAGTTCTTCTTTTAAAGCAACAATTCAAGTTTCTTCTCTCTGGGGCTCTGAGCCCTCCAGGCCTCCTCCTGCCGTGGCCGATGCCAGCAAGGGCTGGTGCCAAACCAGGGCCACTCCTGGAGGGCACCACAGCTGCTGGAGCCTCCAGCCAGTGTCCTAAAAACTGTCTTGGATCATCCTTGGATCATCAACTGCCTCAGATCATCCAGGAAAGCAGCACTGCTGGGAACTGCACAGGATTTATCCTTCTGATGAAGCTGCTGCTGGGGCACCACTCCAGGGGCTGAAGGTCCTGGGCTCTGCCAGTTCCCCTTGGCCTTCACCAGGGATATTGCTGAGCCACATCAAACTGTCTCCTGCTTTTTTCCTCAAAGGCCCTTGGTTGTCCTCTTCCCCTGCAATTCCTAAGCAAGGCCAACTCACAGAGTAAAGCTGCATTTGGTTTTTTTTTCAGGGTGCTGGGTGCCAAAACCCTCCTGGGGCAGGGGCAGCTGGGCTGTGCCTGTTGGGAAATGTTGGTGACTCAGGGCTGACTCCTCATCCAGAGAGAGCTGGAGTCAGTCCTGGGTCAGCTCTCCTCATCCAGGACCTGTCTGCTCTCCTCATCCAGCCAGAAAGGGTTTTGCTGGGACAGAGGGGAAGGGCAGCCCTGGTAAGGAGCCCTGAGAGAGCCTGGCAGGGGCTGAGCCTCCTGGAATACCTTGTGGGATCTCACCTTTCAGAGGAGCAACCAGCCCTAATCACCTTCACCTTGGGACCTCCCTCTGGACTTCCAGGGGTTTTGAAATACAGAATTTTTGGAATGCAGATGTTTAGAAGCTGAGCTACTTCCCTGTGTTTATCCTTTCCAGAAAGCTGGGAGAGACTCAGACTGTTCCTCTGAGGAAGAGGCTATTTTTGTGCTGTCCCTTTCCTTTCTTGATGCATTGTGCACTCAATTATTAAAACCCCTTCCCAGAACTGGGAAAGGAGGGGGCCAGAGGAAGGAGATGGAGTTTCTTTGCAGCTGGAAAGCAACTGTGTACAGTGAGAGGGCAGAGTGCTGCAGCCTCCTTTTCTAATTCATCCAGCCTTGGGCTTTTTGGTAGGTTTTGTAATTTTAGGGAGCTGGTGAAGCATGGAAGTGTAATGGAAATAATTCCAGCATTTCTGCTTGCCTGCCATAGGCTTCTCCAGCCAGCTGTGTTAGTGTGCAGCTGGCACAGAGCCCCCTCCTGAAACAACTCCACTATTTTTAGGCCATTGTAATGAGTGAAGATATCCTGGGTAAGTATTGTCCTATAAAGTGGTTCATGGAAAAGCTCCTGGGCAGTAAAATGCCAGTGGGAAAAATGACACTGGTGGTGCTTGGAGCATGAGCAGGGAGTCCCTCACTGGGGGTTCACAGAGCTCAGGGCTGGGAAACTTTCAGGAGCGTGTCTTGTCCTCATTTGGGTTGGAAGGACCTTAAAGCCCATCCAGTGGCACCCCTGCCGTGGGCAGGGACAGCTTCCATTGTCCCAGGCTGCTCCAACCTGGCTTTGGACACTTCCAGGGATCCGGGGGCAGCTGCCCTGTGCCAGGCTTCACCTCCCTCCCAGGGAAGGATTTATCCCTGAGCTCCAATTTATCAGGGAATTTATCCCTGAGCTCCAATCTGATGCTGCTCCCTCTCAGTTTAAAGCTGTATAATGCTGTGCAGGAAAAGGGCACCCTCCCTCCCCAGAAAACTGCTTATTCACCATCTGATTAATGTGAATAAAGCACAAATCTTCTCAAGATTTGGTTCTCTGTCACTGTCCTCCTTTGTTCCTCAGGGACAATGGGAGTTGCTGATGGAAGGCTGGCGTGGGATTATCATGGAATCGTTTAGGTTGGAAAAGACCTTTAAGATGGAGTCCAACCACTAACACAGCTCTGCCATCAGTCTGCTGTGCTGAAATATATGGATATATGGATACATCTATATTTTATGTTGACAGCCCTGAAGGGTCTTTGCACAAAACTCATTTCCAAGGGGAGATGTCACCCCAGCGGAGAGACTGATGGAATTCCAGAGGGAGCCTCTAATCCATTGGCCTGGAAAGGCACGCAGCAGTTCATCTTCTGCCTTCTGGTTTTCATACTCGATGGCAGCAGCAACATTTGGACTGCAAAGATGAAATACTGAAAGCTGTTTTTCTTGGATTTAATCCCAAGCATTCCAGTTGGTTTTATGGCTTCTGAAATGGAGTTCCTGGTTCTTTTTAGCCGGGCCAAGTTCAACCTTATGCTCCCATTTATCTGTTTTGCTGGTCTCCTAAACAGCGGATCTGAGATGGCAAATTCATGTTTCATGGAAACCCAACTTCTGGCAGCTTTGGAGAGGGACTGGATATGGATCTGGATGGTACAGATCATGTGCACCAAAAAATGCTCAGAAAAATCCTGAAGTGTCCACATCAGATGCACAACCCGGCCACCTCCGAAGGGCGTAAAAACAGAACTGCAAACCACAGATCCCATCCACGCCCCTTCCCATCCGGTGGGATGAGTGTGCCACCACGTATTCCCAACAAAAATATCACTGAAAAGATGGAGCCATCTCCCCACACTTCTCCAAGGTGGATGGTTCTGGAGCCATCTCCCCACACTTCTCCAAGGTGGATGGTTCTGGAGCTTTTCCAGCAGCTGTGGCTGTCAGAGTTTGGTGCCCTACAAAAGGAGGCTTGGCTGTAACAAGCAAATGCTCATTTTGGAGCTTGTGGAACGAGTGTTCCTCGTTCAGAGCCTTCCCTGGGATCTGTGCCTGGTAAACAGGAGGATTTTCCAGCTGGTGGAGCTGGTACAGACTTGCCTCAGGTTTTTAACCGTGTTGATGTGCTGCTCCTTGGCAGGCTCAGCTGCAGCTCCAGTGCATGGACTCGCTCAGTTCCGGCTCCTCAGTGAGCCTGTTCCAGCCTGAATAGGCCCGAGCCAGCCTCATTCCCTCCCAGCAGCAGGGCCCCCCTGGCAGTGTCCTGGCAGGAGCACCTGTCCGAGCAGCTGTACCCCAGACTGTCACTGTGCACACGCCCAGCAGGGGATGAGCTGCTCGTCCCACGTGGATGTGTGACCTTGCCAGGCCACGAGCTCCGTGTGTGTCACTGGCGTGCGAGCCGGGGCATCTGCAGAGGCAGGAACAAGTCAGGGCACGTGTGGAGGAGCAGGGGAGGGCTCTAAAACGTTCTGTAGGTGAGGAAGGGAGAGCTCCAAAAACCTTCTGTAGAACGAATGAAGCTAAACAAGAAGTATAGAAAACATCAATGCTGTTGTGTGTGGTTGGTTCTGAGGGTTTTTTCCAGCTAGGCCAGCATAGCTCAACTTCAGTTCATTAATTGTCTTCGTAAAGGAACTTTGTGTCATGTTTTTTAATTACTCTGGGAACCTTCTGAGCCTCCTGTCTCCTTGCTGTTGCAGAGGAAAATGCAGAGATCACCCTGGATGTGTCACTGGCCTATCGTGACGACATGTTTGATGACTGGGAGGAAATAGCACATGCCATAGAGATCAGGAAGCTGAAGTGCACCTTTGGTTCTCCAAAAGTAAGGAATTTGAATGACACTGGTGGTGAGGATGAGTGAGAGTTGTCCTATTCCAATCACAGAAGCGTAGAATCGCCCTTTCCATGAAAAAATTTTCCCCAATATCCAACCTAAACCTCCCCTGGCACAACCTGAGGCCGTTTTCTCTCGTCCTGTCACTTTTTACCTGGGAGAAAAGACCAATCCCCACCTGGTTCCCACCTCCTGTCAGGGAGCTGTAGAGGGTTCATCTTGGAAGGCTCCCATTAAAGCCTGAAATGTGAACCTGTTTGAGGTCAAACCTTACTCAGTGACCCTACACATCAAAAACATGAGGAGAAGTGTCCCTCAGCCGCTGTCTCACACAGGCTGGAATTTGCAGGCTCTGGGTGCTCCCAGTGCTCCCAGTTGGGGTCTCTGTGGTGTGCTGTCCCTGGGGGCTGAGGTTCTGCTCCTGCCCTTCCTGCAGACCGTGGAGTCCGAGGGCCGTCACTACGACTGCGACTTCCTGCCCTTCATGGAGATCGGCAGCGTGGCACACAAGTACTACCTCATCAACATCCGCCTGCCCGTCAACGACAGGAAGGGCATCAACGTGGGCATCGGCGAGATCAAGGACATCCGCCTCGTGGTGAGTGTCCTGTCCTCCTCTGCCACCCGGGGCTGTGCCCGGGCTCCCGCAGCTCCTCTGCCTCCAAGGGGTCTGTCCTCCTCCCTGGGAATGCCCTCTTAGCCCGCTCTTCTGAGGAGCCCTCCAGAGCTGGCCTCTTCCCAAGCCTCCGAGCTCCCTGTGTCTTCTGATTCCCACCAGTCTGCCTGGCATGCAGAGTCCTTCTCATGGATGGGAGCTAAGGAGGAACAGGAGGGTTCAGAGGGGGCCTGGCCTGTCCTGGAGCTGGCTGTGGCCATGTCTGGGAAGGCTGTCAGTGATCCTTGTTCTGCCCGCCCTCGAGGTTTGGTGAGCGGGGATGCTTTTCCTGGCTGGAGGCCTCCCACCACGGCTGTGGTGGCTGCAGACAGCGGTGGGAGGACGCGTGGCTGGAGAAACACATTAATGAGCCAATGCTCTTCCCACCAGGGGTGACTTGGCTCCATGAGGATCTCGTTACTTGTCTGGGAGTAATCCCGCCAGCTTTTTCCATGCTGTGTCAGAATTCCCTCTCTCCCTCGCCATGGAAGCCATGTCTGTTGGCATTTGTTCTCAGACCTTCTGGAACCTGGCCTGGGGGCTCAGTGGGCACCCATCCTCTGTCCATCATTGGCCAAACCATCGTTGGGACGCGCTTCCACGCGTGTGCCTCTCCTGACGCTCCACAAGGAGAAGCACAGGATGATGATGTTAAACCCTGTATCCTGGTTTTCCTCAGGGCATCCACCAAAACGGAGGCTTCACCAAGGTGTGGTTTGCTATGAAGACCTTCCTGACGCCCAGCATTCTGATCATCATGGTGTGGTACTGGAGGAGGATCACGCTGATGACGCGCGCTCCCGTCCTGCTGGAGAAGTGAGTAGGGGCCCGTGGTGGCCGGGGGGACCCCACTGAGGTGGTCATTGCTCCCAGGCAGAGCCCATGGTTGGGACATAGGAACTGTCTCTTCTCCATCCCCTCCCTCCACCCAGGCACACTGGGAGCTGGAGACCTCCACAGCTTCTCTTTTCTCTCCTGTTAAACCCCTGGAGAAAAAGGAGCTGCTCTGAGGAGCTCAGTGCTAGGGGGCTTGGTGACCGGAGGTGACACTTCCCAAACAGTGCTGGATTTCCTTCTGTTTCTCTCCATGCGCAGCTTTGGCTTCTAGGGCTCTGTCCTTCGCTTGCACGCTGGACAGAGATGGTGTTTGTGCCTCTCCAGGGTCATCTTTGCTCTGGGAATTTCCATGACGTTCATTAACATCCCCGTGGAGTGGTTTTCCATCGGATTTGACTGGACTTGGATGCTGCTCTTCGGAGACATTCGACAGGGCATCTTCTATGCCATGCTGCTCTCGTTTTGGATCATCTTCTGCGGGGAGCACATGATGGTGGGTACCACACCCATGGGAAGGTGGTTCCCAGCCCTGTTTTTAGGAAAACCTGGCAGCTCCCTTGCTGATGGTTGGGAATGATGCTGTGGGGTCTTGCAGCAGCTGAGGGGATTTCAGGCTAACGTGCTTGTCCTTTTTCTCCTCCTCCCCACGTCGTGATCAGGACCAGAACGAGCGGAATCGGCTCTCGGGGTACTGGAAGCAGGTTGGACCCATCGCCGTGGGCTCCTTCTGCCTCTTCATCTTCGACATGTGTGAGAGGTGGGTGCAGCTGCACTGCCCAGGCTCGGCCATCCCAGAGCAGAGGTTCCTGGCCACCTCCTGCAGCAGGGACCAGCAGTTCCACGCCATGGCTGGGGGCACAGCCCCATCTCCCAGAGGCAGGAGAGGCTCCTGCGGGTGCTCTGAAGTGTGCCAGCCATGGAAACGCTTCCCACCTCACCTCCTCCTCACCCACATGAGAAAGCAGCACAGCTGGCTTTTCCCCTGCAGAACCTTGGGAAAAGGTTCTTCCCGCAGAAGATGCTGGGCACTGAACAGAACTCTGGGGAATGGGCACAGCGCCGAGGCTGCCAGAACTCCAGGAGCATTGGGACAATGCTCTCAGCCACAGGGTGGGATTGTTGGGGTGTCTGTGCAGGGCCAAGAGCTGAATCAATGATCCTTGTGGGTCCTTCCAATTCTGGATGTTCCCTGGTTCTATGATTCTCAGGCTGCAGAGTGGACAAGGGGCCCTCTGAGCCCTCTGACCGTCGGTGTTTTCTCTCCTCTGTGCAGGGGGGTGCAGCTCAAGAACCCCTTCTACAGCATCTGGACCACCGAAGTGGGCACGGAGCTGGCTGTATCCTTCCCCTGGTTTGTGGGAGAGGGAGGTGCTCCCTCCTGCCAGGCCCCTGGGAGGTGTGGGCAAACTCCCTGCTTTTGAGGGGCAGGCGGTGGCTCAGGCACTGCAGGAGATCCCTGGGCAATTGAAAATGGGAATCTCCTGGATAATGTTTTCTAGCATTTCTTATTACTTTGTACCATTTTCCCTTAACTTCCTCTGCACAGATGGCCTTTATTATAGTCGCAGGGATCTGCCTGTGCCTCTATTTTCTCTTCCTGTGTTTCATGGTCTTCCAAGTGTTCAGAAACATCAGTGGGAAGCAGTCGAGCCTCCCTGCCATGAGCAAGGCTCGCCGCCTTCACTACGAGGTAAGGGTCCTCCTTGGGGCACAGATTCCTTGTTTTTAAGAGACATTTTGGACCTCAGAGTCTAGCCTTTATCCATAATCTCCTCATACTTCCATTTCTCTTCTTCTAATATTAATTTTTGTGTTTAATGGGAGGTCTTGCTAAGACCACCTGGTTTTTCATGGTATAAATTTGGATTTTTGGGGTCATCATTTCCTTACAAAGTTACTGGAGGGTCAAAGCACAACACATTCCCCCATTATCCCCGTTTTTAGCCCATGATTTTGTATGTTTTTCTGTCCTACCTGATTTGCCTGCTGCCAAACCCGAGGAACTCACCCTCAGTGCTTAACCTGCTTCTACAGGGGGGGCAAATATTTATCCCCAAGGTCACTCTGTTAAATTATGGTCACTTCTTCTTTAAACAAGTCATTATCACCCATCAGGAATGCACATAAAAAATTAGAAAATTGGACTTGAAAGACTTTGAAGCAGTGTTTTTCCCTCTAGCAGGAGGCACAGGGGTTCAGCTTGTGGTGCAGAGCTGCTGCCGCCACACTCCACATCCAAACATCCGGGGAGCACGGATCTGGTGTGGAAGAGTTAAATTAATAGTCCTTTGTTGTCGTGGTGTGGCAGGGTCATTACGCAGACACTGACATTTCCACCTAAATTCCAGGACCAGGTTAAAAAAACCCACGCACTCACCCAAAACCAAAAGAATTTGTAAGTAAAAATGTAAAACCAGTGAAAGCAGGGGTGGTGGGCAGTGGGATTGCCAGCCAGGCGGTTCGTCTCGGAATCTCCATTCTGCGATAGCCAGCCAGGTTTTCCAGACGTTGGAATCGCTGCAGCTCCCTCCCAGCCGGGCTGGGGGAGAGGATGAGTGTGGTGAGACCCCGAGCCCACGCTGAGACACCGACCCGCCTCGTGTTTGTTTTACAAGGGCCGGGAGCCGCCGGGCCGTGCCCCTGCAGCCCGGCTCACACCGACGGGCCACCTCTTCCACTTAATTAACTGCTGCTCAATCAGCCACCGAGCAAATGTCACGGGAAGGCAGCGCTGCCCAGACGTGCCCACCCCGCGCGGAGCTTCCGGCAGGAGCGCAGACGTGTGGGGAGCGGAGGATATGGGCTGTGCTGAGCACGGCACAGGAGTGGGTGGAGGTTGTTTTGCTTTGGGGTTTCGTGGGTTGGACCCTTGTTTTATTTTTTTTATTTTTTATCCCCGTGTCTTGTCTATCCTAAAACCAAAAATGGGTTTTGTGGATTCTGTTAATGTGACCAGTGACATTTCTCTCTAAACAGGGGCTGATTTTTAGGTTCAAGTTCCTGATGCTCATCACCCTGGCCTGTGCAGCCATGACCGTCATCTTCTTCATCGTGAGCCAGGTGAGGGGTGGCTCTGGGCTTCCCGGGAGAGCATCAGCCGCCGCTTCCCAGCCGCTCCCGACACCGGCTCATCACTGCTCAGGCAGGACTGGCCTGTTCTGAGCACCTTTGATAACAAGTTGCTTTTGAAGAAGTTGTTTTCCTTTGTTTGAAGCCGTGCCAGGCAGTTGCCGAGGCTGGAGCTGGCACAAAGGCCCTTGGCTCCCGGGGAGCGTTGGGGCTGCGCCGCGCGGGAATGGCCAACAGGCTTCAGTCATTTCTGAGAACTCGGCGAGAGGAAAACGTTCTGTCCACTCTGAAACACCCGCGTGGCTTTGTGTGCCCACGGAGACGTGACAGCATCCAACCTTCCCTGGGCTGACTTTGCGGCCCTGCCGTGCCCAGCAGTAGCTGTACCTGTTTGTCCTGAGCTCCAGTGTCACCCCTGTACGAGTGAGATTTGTCACTGCTTGAATCATGGAGTCACAGACTGGCTTCGGCTGGAAGGGACCTTAAAGCCCATCTCATGGGCAGGGACACCTTCCACTATCCCAGGCTGCTCCAAGTTCCATCCAGCCTGGCCTTGGACACTGCCAGGGATCCAGGGGCAGCCACAGCTGCTCTGGGAATTCTGTTCCAGGGCCTGCCCACCCTTATAGGGAGGAATTTCTTCCCAGTATCCCATCCAGCCCTGCCCTCTGGCAGTGGGAAGCCATTCCCCATGTCCTGTCACTCCATGGTCTTGTCCCCAGTCCCTCTCCAGCTCTCCTGGAGCTCCTTTAGGCACTGGAAGAGGCTCTGAGCTCTCCCTAGATCTTTTGCTTCTCCAGGTGAGCACCCCCATCTCTCCCAGCCCGGCTCCAGAGGGGTCAGCCCTGGATCAGCTCCATGGCTCTCTTCTTAAACTACTTCAGTTTTCTTCTTGGTCTTTACGTTGTTCTATAACAGAAAGCACCATTGCAGTCTGAGCAGTCTGTGTATCTTCAAGGAATATTAATATTGATGATATTTTCATGGATGTTGACAGCCCTCAGCATGTGGCAGGTTGGTGCTGTCAGCCTGGCCCCTCCTCAGCCAGCCGTGCTCAGCACATCAATTCCCCCATTATTCACGCTGGTTTTCCTGCTATAAAAGGTCTGTTTTTAGCAGTCGGATGTTTGGGGATGTCGGTGGTGTCCCCAGGTAGAGCCCTTTGTGTGCCAGTCTGTGCTGAGCACATGCTTGTATCGCAGAGCGCAGCGGTTCGGTCACAGTAAATGAGACATCAGAGCTGAAGAAGTCCTGAGGGAATCGTTTTGTCAGGAGCGTTTTTTCCCTGCAGACTGAGTCTGAAGAGGAGAATCCCAGCCTGACTTCTGCCTCACTGAACCTGTTACACTCCATTTCCTCCGTCCTGTTGAATTGATGCTGTTCTCACTGATTTACTCCGAGGCTGCGTCTTTACGGAATTTGCTCTTTCTGATGGCCCGTACGTGTCTGTTTTCTCTGGACAGGTGACAGAAGGCCACTGGAAGTGGGGGGACATCACCATCCAGGTGAACAGCGCCTTCTTCACCGGCATCTACGGGATGTGGAATCTCTACGTGTTCGCCCTCATGTTCCTGTACGCGCCATCCCACAAGAACTACGGCGAAGACCAGTCCAATGGTAAATGGCCCCAGACGACCTGAGGGCTCTCGCGGGGACAAGGAGGTACAAAGTAGGGGATGCCTTTTTTTTGGCACACTTGGCACCTTGAAAAGTTTTGCAAATGATGGTTTGGGTTTCCAAGCAGGCATTCGAATTAATGGCTGGGTTAGACAGGTTTGACTTTCAGCCGAGGCTGGCTGGAGCCTTCAGGATAGTTTTTGTGCCTTTTAGCATTGCTCAGATAGAACTGCGTAGCTCAGAGGAGGGAATGAGGAGTGGAGCAATCAGACCCTCCTGTCGGGGAGTTGTGGAGAGCCAGATGGTCCTGCCTGAGCCTTCTTTTCTCCAGGCTGAGCCCCTTTTCCAGCTCCCTCAGCCCCTTCCTCAGCTCCGTTCCCTCCTCTGGACATGCTGTGGCCCCCTCAATGTGTTTCTTGTGCTTCTATTTAAATTACTGCAAGTAAAATAATTTATAGGAAAGTCGCTGGTCCATGGCTTAGGCAGCTGAAAGGTTGGAGGGAACAAACTGGATCTTTTCCTTTCAAATAATCCCATATTGTGAGGCCGCACTGATGGAACACCTTTGTTTCTCAGGTGACCTGGGGGTGAACAGCGGGGAGGAGCTGCAGCTCACCACCACCATCACCCACGTGGACGGGCCCACGGAGGTCTACAAGCTGGCCCGGAAGGAGGCTCAGGAGTGACACGGAGGTGCCTCAGCAGGGACCGGCCTGGGGTGGGGAGCAGAGGACACACGAGTCCCTCTGGCTGGGGACCTCTCCAGCCGCGTCCGCTCCTCGAGCACCCCGTCCCTGGTGCTGGTGCGTTCACAGAGCAGCGACAGCGAGCAGAACATTTGTAACTCTTTACTATGGTGTAGTTATTCCTGGGGGGAGGGCTGTGCATATTGTGTTACACTCGGGCACGTAAAACCCTGCTGGAAGGGCACTGAGGTTGCAAAGTCGCAGGTTGGATGTGGGGCCGGGGCAGAGCTGCCGTGGGGCTGGTTTGATTTTGCTGGGTGTGCTGGTGCATGAAGGCGCTGCAGGGAGCTCAGGCAGGAGCACGTGCTCAGTACTCTGGGTTTGCTCCTGTGTGCAACTTAAGCAAGGTGCTGGTTGCGGGGGGGAGCCTTGTTGTAAAAACACTGAATTCCACCACCACTGTAGCTGTAGTGACCCTTGTCTGAGCCTTTGGTGCAGCCCTGCAGCAGCCGCCCTCTGTCGCTGGATGAAGCACAGCTGGGAGAGGAGTAGGCTGTTAGTAAGGCTTTAGTAGAAGCAGCGACTGCTTCCTCAGCAGGTTATACAGCTGTTGCTGAATACAGGGAATGTCCAGCCTGGACGCTGAGCTGAGTCGCAGGAGAACAGAGCGCTCCTGACCCAAATTCCCAGCTGGCTGATCCCACAGCCAGCTCCTCCCTGTTCTCAGTCCCTTTGGCTTCCCATGCTTTTGTGGCTTCCTCCACCTTCCCCTTTTGTTACAGTGCATCCCTGGGAGATGGGCAGTCTCGCTCTGTGCACTGCCGGGCTGGAGCAGAGCTGGATTCTTCCAGGGATTATGGGACTTGAAAGAATCCGCTGGTCACGCACTAATGTGGATCTTCGCTTTCCCAGAGCAGACGCAGGCGCTGGGCTCGCTCGGGCCCGTGCTGGGAGGCCTTTGACAAAGAGAGGGAGTGGGAACTGATCCGGGGTGGAGGCTTGAGCTGAACCCCCTGGGACCAGTGCACAGAAGTTGAATGGTGGGGAAGGGTCTGTGCTACTCGGGGCACACCTTTCCATGGCCTGCAGCATCCAGAGAGCCTCATGAGCTGGCAGGAGGAAATGTCTGTGTTAACCACCAGTAACACATAACTCACCCTCCCCGTTCTGGCCCTACAAGATAGGAATCTGCTGCTGCTGTGTGGTGCTGAAGGGTTAGAGAGGAGGCAGAGAGGGGAAACTCATTCCTGGAAAGCCCAGGTACCATCAGGATTCTAGGTACCATAACGATTCCCACACAGAATTTATTCATTTACCCTCATCCATTAATTAAAGCTCAACACTATGAAAAAAGAGAGGGTGGCACCACAAGATCACCTTGGGTTGGTCACTCAATGGGTTTGATTGCTGGGCACCCCAAGTTGTGCACCACCACATGGGGCTGCTCCAGTCAGGGTGTGCCACACCGGGCAGCTCCCTCTGCCAAAGGCCTGCTCCCTGTGTATTAATTGGAGCTCCTGCTGGATTTTCTTAAAGCAATTCCATTTGTTATTTTTGCCCTCCCCAGGATCCCCAGCTTCCCCTGCCCCTGGAGGCAAAGCAGGTCCAAGCAGTGTTCCTACTTGTAGTAGTTACTCCATTACGAATTAAATCAACGCACATCCCTGTAACCCCGGAACGTTCCCAGCTGAACACTCGACTTTGCAACTTTATCATCCCTTTCCCCTTGGGTTCTTACGTGATATTTATGTTGTTCCCATAGCTGTGTCCATGGGTTCTTTTCCAGCTTAGACTATAGCATTGTTTTGTAAAGGCTCCTCACGAGCGGGGAGCTGCAGCTTTCAAACCAAATTTTGTGTCAAACACTAACAATTTGTTTACGGGGCGTGTGTGCGTGTGTGTGTGGGTTTTTTATTTCTTCATTCCTCAGCCCTACTCATATGTCTTGGAAATAGTCCCTGGGTCTTATTAAAATATATCTTTTTTTTTTTTGTTTAGGTTGAGTTCAGTTTTTACAGAATGCTTTAAGCAACCTGGAAAACACGTAGTTTTGTTAATTTAAATAAAATATACAATACTGTGGATTTGTCGTTGGAATTTCTCCTCATCTCCAATCTCCTCTGGCAGTGGGAAGCCATTCCCCCTTGTCCTGTTCTTCCAGACCCTCATCCAAAGTCCCTCTCCAGCTATCCTGGAGCCCCTTTAATTATGGGAAGGGGCTCTTAAGGTCTCCTCGGAGCCTTCTCTTCTCCAGGCTGAACAATCCTGCAGGGTTTTCCTTCCTGCCCCTGCTCGCCAGCCCTGGAGTTGTCACAGCTGTGCTGTGACCTTTGTCTGTTGGCCATCACCGCACTGCGGTGTTGATTTGGGCATCACCCTCCATCTGCTGCCATATTTCAAAGTGCTGCTGCCCACTGCTTGGAGCCTGCTCTCCCCATGTTGTCTTGCTGTCTATAATACAGGGAAAATAAATTTTAAAAAAAGCGTTGGTCTCTTCTCCCAGGGAACAAGTGACAGGACAACAGGAAACAGCCTCAGGTTGTGCCAGGGGAGGTTTGGATTGGGTATTTGGGACAATTTTTTCATGGAAAGAGTTGTCCAGCCCTGGCACAGCTGCCCAGGGTGGATGGGGTGGAGTCCCCATCCCAGGAGAGATTTGAAAGGTGTGTGGATGTGGCACTTGGGGACATGGAGCAGTGGTGCCCTTGGCAGTTCTGGGGGAATGACTAGACTCAGTGCTCTGAGAGGGCTTTTCCAACCTAAATAATGCCATAATTCTTCAACTTGCACTTGGGGAGTAGTGGAAAATTTGATGAAAACAGACTAAGTTCAGTATCAAGAGCCTGAAGTCCTCTTGGAGGGGCTGCCCTGATAAAACAGCGCCTGGGAGAGGCTCCGGGTGTGAGCTTTAGGCAGAGCCCGTGGCTCCGTTCCCGCTGCCAGAGCCAGGCCACAGGCACTGCAGCTCTTTGGGACCTAATGAGAGTCAGAAGAGCGAATAAATGAGATTTCAGTGTCTGTAGAACCGCCAACCCCTCCTTTCCCGGGCGCATCCTGCCCTGGCAGGGCTCTGCTGCCACCTGCTGCCACCAGAACCCGGCTCCCGGCTGGACTGAACACAAACCAGCGATCCCTCGTCAATGAAATGTGGGGAATTTGGGGATGTAGGAGCCACAATTGCCTGCAAGGTGCTGCTCGGGGTCCGAGCTGTCCCTGGAGCTTGGTGTGTCCGTGTCGCTGCGCAGGGATACAACGAGAGCAGGCAGGAATGGGAAAAGCCACCTGAGACTGTCAGCACCGTCCGGGGAGACGGAGCTGCTGGGGTTTCCTCCTTGTCCTCTTTAAACTCACTTCCAGCAGCCCCCAAACAATCCGTGTGTTGTGGGCCATTGAAACACGTCCCCTCTCCCACCCCAAATCCTGCAGGCCAAAGCTGTTCTCTGTGATTTTGTTAGGAAGCCAGTGAAGGATTGGGTGCACTGCTGGGGACCGAATGGCAGGAGATGGAGCTGCAGGAGATGAACTCCGGTTCTGGTTACAATGACAGTCACCTGCTCTCGACGACGGAACAGCGTCAGTGCACTTTTTGGGATAAAAAAAGCAACAAGCAGCAACAGATTTATTTTTGGAAGGTTTTGATCTGTGGTGGGCACATGGACGTGTCACGGGTCTGCTTCCCACTTAGCACCTGACACCACACTGCAAGAGCTCTTAGAGTTCTTCCCTTGTCAGAGCCTATTATAGGAAATCAATTCCAGCTTCAGGCTTTAGGTCTGGAGGTTTAAATAAAACACCTCTTAGAAAGAACCACTGGAAAGCTTGGGAAATATCTGAAAATGGGATAACTGAGAGAAAGTGGCTAGCACAGAGAGCGAATTAGCTACTCATTCCTAGCCAGCATTTCATTGTGGCTAATAAATACCTCATAAACACCAGAAATGATGGTTTAGAAATACCCCATAAACACCAGGAATGACGGTTTGTAAAACTGCTCTGAAAATCCCCAATAATGATGGGATTCAGGCAAAGTGAATGGCTTGCAGGTTATGAGCCTTGCCACAGGCAAGTCATCCTGCCTGGAGAGACAGGAACTGTAGGAGCAGATGTAAGATGAATAGGAATTTTTTCCAGCAAAAGGAATGTGAGGGGTAATCCCTGACCCTGCATTGATCCCACTAATGTTGATTAGTGGACTTTCACAGTTCTGCTTTATTCCCCTATTTTCATTATTATTATTACTAATTCAGACAGGAACTTTCAAAGCATCTCAGTACAAATGGGCACCTTACTGACTTTAGAGAGGCCATTTCTTTTTTACGGTCTCAAATTTAGTTCCCCTTGCATGGGGATGAATTTGGTCCAAGTTCTATCCCAGGTATTTTGGCCTCATATCAAGATTGAAACTCCTCTGGGTTTTTTGTGTTAGACAAAAAAACTCCACAGCACTATGAAATAGATCTAAAGAGATACTTTTTGTTGGTCTGGGATAGAAGCACTACAAGGCTGATAGAAATGAGTTTACAATAGGAGAATACCACAGAGTTAGGAACACAACAAGGGTCAGAGAAATAAGAAATGATAACCTGGAAAACCACAATGTTTTGGGAAGAATGAGCTTGGGGGAAGGACTGGGAAGTGTTCCTCCACAAGTGCTGATTTCAGCACAGTTACTGAGTTGTTTTTATGAATTTCTTCCTCCTCTTGGGAGTTCTGCCAGATGTCCTTGTGGTCCATAAATCCTGCATTCCCTGTGCCCACTATCAATGGTTCATCCTTCTTCCCAAGCTTTGTTAAACTCCCCCAGATCTGAGAGCAGAGAAACATGCCCAGCCCTAACCTTAACAATTCTACCAATAATTCTTTTTTTTTAATACATGGGCATCACTTAGAGCTTGTTGGCTGCTGTTTCACATATTCAACCTCACTTCTTGTTGATTACACTTGAAAAGATACGAAGATCAAACATCAAAGAACATCCTTTCTTAAGAAAATTTTACATATTCCACATTCTGCAACGTGACCAGTCTGGAGATGACCCACAAACAAATACTTCATAAAATGCATTAATTTCGGACCGACCCCCTCAGACGGCCATTTTGGGGCGTGAGGGCGGGTGGTGCCTGGGCGGGAACGCGCGGGCGGGAAGGGGCGGGAAGGGGCCGTGAGGGCAGAGCCGAGCCCGGGACGGGACCCCGCGGTTGGGAAGGGGCCGTGAGGGCACAGCCGAGCCCACAGCGGCGGCCGGGACCGAGCGGGGCGAAGAGGAGGCGGGGGTGGCTCTACTCCGGAGGTGGAACAGCGAGGACGCGTGGCCGCCTGCTCCTGTCAGGCGCCGGGTGGTGCGAGCTCCGGTGTCCCCACATGAGGGCGTTTGGAGAGACTGCGTTGGGGGAAATTCCTAATAAATTGTGAGGAGAATTACGACTTGTGATTGTGACACACAACTATTCTATTTCATCCGGCGGTGTGAGGGAGACAAACCAAACAGTGGAATCACAGAATATCCCGAGCTGGAAGGGATTACACGGATAAGGTCCTGAGTGGACCTTGCTGGCCATGGCCCCAGGGCTCGGTGGCTTAACCTGGGGAAGGCTGAAAAGCTGCTCAGGGTATCCCTGCCCCTCTTAATGTCAGTGGGGGCGAAAACCTGACCCGGATTTGAAGTTTTTTAATTAAACCAGCCCTAAATTTAAGCTGGGAGATGCGCAGGGTGGAGGAAAGACGGCAGAGCCCGGCAGTTCCTGGGGGTCTGCGGTGCCGGGGGCTGAGGGAGGGCGAGACTCGCCTTTGTGCGCGGAGTGAGGGATGCAGCAGCAGAGCTCGGCTGCAGCGGCTTTAATTCAGGCGGTTGTGTTGATTATTTATTTATTTTCACGGGGCGGTTAGTGGAAGGCTGGATTTACGGAGGCACGGAGCCTCCCCTCCCTCCCCGCGGCGGCGGCGGCGCTCCGGGCGAGGGTGGTACCGCTTCCCGGGGGCTGGAACACGCCTTCCCGGGGGTTGGAGCGCGGCTTTCCCGGGGCTGGAGCACGGCTGCCCTGGAGCCGGAGTATCTCTTCCCCGCGACTGCCAGGCGGTTTCAGCCCCGTTTCGCTGCTCGGTGGAGCTGATGGCTGCAGGTGAATTCTTATTCTCTTCTCGCAGCGTTAAACGTGCATGGGCTGCATGGCTGGGGTAGGGAGGCATAGTGATTTATTTCAATGGAAAATGATGGGAGTGATTTATTAATTGCTGATTTCAATAACGCATCCTTTCCCCCTCCCTCTCCACAGCCCACCTCTGCATAGGGGTGTGTAAACTTGCTGGAACTCGGGCTTTTTGGGTGAAAACCTCCCCTCACGTCTCGGCGCAGCGAACATGCCTGAGCAGAGCAATGATTACAGGGTGGTGGTGTTCGGAGCAGCGGGGGTCGGCAAGAGCTCCCTGGTCCTGCGCTTTGTAAGGGGCACTTTCAGGGAAACCTATATCCCCACCATCGAGGATACGTACCGGCAGGTGATCAGCTGTGACAAGAGCATCTGCACCCTGCAGATCACGGACACCACGGGCAGCCATCAGTTCCCTGCCATGCAGCGGCTCTCCATATCCAAAGGGCATGCCTTCATCTTGGTGTACTCCGTCACCAGCAGGCAATCCATGGAAGACCTTCACCCCATCTTCGATGAGATCTGTCAGATCAAAGGCGACATCCAGAAAATCCCGATAATGTTGGTGGGGAACAAAAGCGACGACACGCAGAGGGAGCTGGATGCCAGCGAGGGGCAAGCGCTGGCCAGCAAGTGGAAGTGTGCCTTCATGGAGACGTCAGCCAAAATGAACTACAACGTGCAGGAGCTCTTCCAGGAGCTCTTGAATCTGGAGCAGAGGAGAACTATCAGTCTCCAGGTGGATGGAAAGAAATCCAAACAGCAGAAAAAGAAAGATAAACTGCAAGGCAAATGCTCTGTTATGTGATTGCCTTTGGCTGGACTTGCTGCACGGCACAGCTGGAGCGTGGACTCCCACAGAAAATTCATTTCTGCTGGAGATTTTGGAGGAATCCACACCTTGCAAGGTGGTTGCTTTCCTCTAAAATCCCCACCGGGTAACTGTGTGTGTTGTTTTTAAGGAGGCTGGCTTCTGCATGTTTATTTTTTTAAAGCAATAAATGTTCCATGTTAGCAATTACCTGTGACTAGAAGTTTTTAATGTAAGAAGTTTCCCAGAGGAAAAAAATGTCTGTCAGAACAAACCTATCTATTCTTGTGAATACATGCCAGTTTTTAAATATCTCCAGCCTGTTAATTCAGAGGAAATAATTTATAATGTGTAGAGTTAAACTGTTTTCAGGAATCTATTGACCAGAGCAAATCTCTAACAAAGTGAGGCATTTGCTCTAAAAATGAACCTGTGTGTGGCTCTGGGTGCCTGAATTTTTGATTGTCAGACTGCCTTGCCCACCAAAGCTGCAGTTTTTGCATGGCAGAAGTGAAGCTTTCCTGTGTGCTGTGCAATTCCTGAGACTGTGCAGTTCTGGGAGTGATTACAGCTGTGTCTGCATAAAATCAGGCTTTCATTCCTGCTTTGCTCCGATTTCCTCTGTTCATTGGGGCAGGAGATCCCACATGTCCTCACTCCCAGTCCAGGAGTGATCCTTGGTGTCCTTGAGCAGGAGCTGCCTCCTAATGAAGGTAACTGGGAGGTTCTTAGTGCCCATTGATGTAGAAGCTGGTTGTCTTTTCCTTGCCCAACCGTCATCCTGGTTTTGCTGCCTGAAGCTCTTTTTCCCAGCCTTTCTGGAATTCTATTATATATTTATTTTCCCTGCTCCATCCAAGTTACCCAGGGTTTAGTTGAGACCTGGAATGAGTCAGTTCAGAAAACATTGCCTGGGGAAGGAGCACCTACACCTGGAAGCAAGCCCCTCTCTGATGAGAACTTTTGGCAGACACTTCATGTGAATGAAGGGACTGGAGGGATTTAAAAGCTGTGTGGATGTGGCACTTGGGCATGTGGGTCAGTGCTGGGGAACTGGTGAACTCCATGGTCTTAGAGGGCTTTTCAAAGCTAAATAATTCCATTATTCTGTCTCCTATTTTGTGTGTGTTTTAGCCCAACCAGAAGACTGTAAGACCGCAGCTTTGCACCGTAAGTTTGATTTTTACACAGCAATGTGGTCTTGACACATGAGACATGGGAGAAGAGAAATTGCTGCTTTTTATAGAGCTTTTCTAGTGAAGTGATTTCACTGTTGAAGGTGAGCACAATATGGAACAGGAGGTGCTGGGAGCTTTCAGGCTCTTACTGTGAAAGTATTTGTGTTGAGAATGACCTGAGGGGAGCCTGCAAGAAATATGGGAACCTGGAGAGCCAGGACAAGGGGGAATGGCTTCCCACTGCCAGAGGGCAGGGATAGATGGGATACTGGAAAGAAATTCCTCCCTGTGAGGGTGGGCAGGCTCTGGCACAGGGTGCCCGGAGCAGCTGTGGCTGCCCCTGGATCCCTGAGTGTCCAAGGCCAGGCTGGATGGGACTTGGAGCAACCTGGGACTGTGGAAGTTGTCCCTGCCCATGGTAGGGGTGGAAAGGGATGAGCTTTAAGGTACCTCCCAACCCAAATCAGGCTGGGTTTCAAGGGAAGGAGCTGTAGAAACATCTGGAGCCTTCACACCATTTGATTCAGCAGAAAAAAGTATTAGTTAATGATTTCAGAATCCCAGCTTCCGCAGGAGGGTTTGGAGCTGTCCAAAAGGCTGGGCTCACTTGCCAAAATCGGCACAGAGGCTGTGCTCCTGATTTTCCCTATTGGAGAAGAGATCCCCCAAGCTCCCAGTGCTGGACCTGTGGTGCTGGCTGGTGTCAGCCCCCTTGTGTGACCTCTCCTGGGGCAGTCAAGGGGCTGTGGGAGCAGCCCTGATGGCTTTGCTTGGACATAACTCTTCCTTTCTCCCCTCTGACTTTGTGCATGGGTTTTCTCTCTGTTCTCTCATGTCCAAACAGTTACACAGAGCTCTTCGTGGGTTGTTTGGTTATTATTACCAGAACTATTTCAGTTCCACTGCAGCCTTTGAAACCCCTCAAAGACGTTTTCTGTCTAAGCCTTTTTAAAATGTCAGGAGACCTAATAATGTCTCTACAACTCCCACTGCCTTCATGGAGGTGCCTTGTGCAAAGGATCTGCAATTACTCACACAGCCAGGATGTTCTGGAATGTGTCATTAGCACTGCTGTGTGTTCCCTGTGCGGGGTGTGGAGGTCTCCGAGGACTGGGATCTGTCAGAGCAACAATCCATTGGAAGAAAACAGGCTCAGGCATTGCTGCACCCAGGAGAATCCCTGAGGGAGCTGGGCAGGGGCTCAGCCTGGAGGAAAGGAGGCTCAGGGGGCCCTTCTGGCTTTGCACAACTCCCTGCCAGGAGGGGACAGCTGGGGGGGGATTTGGGATCTGCTCCCAGGAACAGGGACAGGAGGAGAGGGAACAGCCCCAGCTGGGCCAGGGGAGGCTCAGGGTGGACACCAGCAGGAATTTCTCCATGGAAAGGGTGGTTAGGCATTGGAAGTGGCTGCCCAGGGCAGGGGTGGAGTCCCCATCCCTGGAGGAATTTAAAAGCCGTGTGGATGTGGCACCTTCACGGGTCAGGGGTGGCCTTATCAGTGCTGGGGGAATGATTCAACTGGATCGTCTTAGTGGACTTTTCCAACCTAAACAATTCCATGATTCGAAGCTTCCTTTGATTGCCATGAGACCAAGACTGTGTGGCAATGGAGATGCTGGAGTGCTCCTGGGGGTGTCCCAGTTTAGAAATCCAAACCAGATGGGGAACAAGTGACACCTGCTGTGTCTGCCTTTCATGCTCTGTAAACAATCGATGTCTTGGGTGTGCAGCTCAATTGTACTGTAAATTAAAACTGTATTAATAAATAAATTACATAATTGGCTGTTCCCGTATGAACTGAACTAACTTGGTTTGTGTGTGTGCGATCTATCGTTTTAATAGGAAGGGAAATTCATTTCATCTAGTGGATGCAGTGTTTTGTAGTGAGGGTATATATTGGAAGGACTGGAAGGATTGAGTAAGAGCAGTTTAGAAAAGTAACAGACCTGTAGTTTTTCAGTTGGTCTTTCGATGAAGGACATTCAGGTGAAGCCATCTGTCAGCAGTGAAGAAGCAGCTCTGCTGTCTGATGGAGCTGCTCTGGCCTTACCTGCTGTTTCCAGCAGTGTGCTTTTCCGGGAGCTGGTGACAATGTGTTTTTTATGGAGCTGTTTATGCACCCTGTAAACCTTTCAGCTTGGAGACATACCCTGACACATTGTCCGTGTCTGGAGAGCTGGATGGGAACTCACTAATAATTCTCAAGTTGGTTGTTTCATTCCCTTTTTCATTTTGTTCTAGCCCAGAACTCTCTGGTTTTCTGGAAGGTTCTTCATGAGGTCAGATGTGGTGAGACAAGGTCATAGAAGATGCTGACACAACTTGCTGAATTGCTTTTAAAGCCTCCATTACAAGATGAACACAGCTGTCTCCGAAAATTCCCTTTGGGATATCAAAGGAATCCCCAGACCTGCTGCTGCCCGGGTGGCCGGTGAAGGCTGAGACTGTGAGGGCAGTGAGCGACTTTGAACTGGATCGCAGAATCATGGAGCCACTGAGGCTGGAAAAGCCCCCCAAGATCGTGAAGGCCAATCTGTGCCCAATCCCCACCTTGTCACCCAGCCCAGAGCACTGAGTGTCACGTCGAGCCCTTCCTTGGATGGGAACTCCACCACCTCCCTGGGCAGCCCATTCCAATGTCCAGCCTGACCACCCTTTCCATGAAGAAATTCTTTTCCTCTCTGCGATGCTGAATTTCAAGCATTTCTCAGTTAGTACTCCTTATTTCCATACAACACTCATTGACAGGCTTGAGGCAGTTCCCTTCCCGAGTTCGACGAACAAAATCAGTGTCAAGAGAAAACACTGGGGAGGAGAATCACGAACAGCTCTCCTTGCGAGAGAAAAATGTGAGCAGTAGCTGGAGTGTCCACCCACACATGTATTTTAAAAACAAGCAGACAGAATATTGCTGTATTCCAATTCCTCTTCCCAGAGCAAAGCAGGCTCATGATTAATGGAACAAACAGCTTGGAATAATAAGCAATATTGCTTTATATGCAGGGTCCGTAGCCACGAGGTACCCGGCGCACTCCAGAAGAGTAAAAGCTCGTCTTAATCATCGCCTGCCTCCTCTGCAGTGTCTGTTGCGTAAATTAGGGACATCAAAAGCTTTGGAGAGCTAATGAAAATGCTAAAGAGGCTCCAGACCAACGGCAGCAGCGTAGCAGCCTCCTGCTTAATGGTGCTGCTGCGTGCCAGGCTAGACCTGCCACCTCTAATTGTTTCCTTTTTTCCCACTTTGGGGAAAAACAATGACATAAAATCCTATTAGATAGGAGTACATTTAATAATGCAAGAAAGATGGAGGAACAGAGGGGGGAACCCAGCATTGCCGTGGCTCGGTTGGGTTTGTTCACAGTCCCGCCGTGGCGGAGCCGAACCTCGCTGGCACAGCTGGGCACTGGAACAGGGTCTGGCTTGGGCTGCTGCCTCCATGCCATCTGCTGCTCTCTGTCCTCTTCACACTTCCAGCAAGTGTGAAAATTAGAGGGAAAGGAATGGTTGTGTTTTCCTGGATTAGCACAGAACCAGAGTCTTCCAACCCAACCATCCCAACTGCTCCTCCCATTGCCCTCAGCTCTTATCCAGGTGGGAAGGGGGTGTGGGGTCCCACCAGAGCCCATCTCTTCTTGGCAGCCTGTGTTGAGAACTTGCTCCAAGCCTTGAGCAGAAAGCAAATGCAGCTGCTCTGCTGTGAGAGGGGCTTTTCACAAGGGGCATTGGACTTAAACTGAAGAAGAGCAGGTTTAGATTGGATATTGGGAAGGAATTGTTTCCTGTGAGGGTGGGCAGGCCCTGGCACAGATTGCCCAGAGCAACTGTGGCTGCCTCTGGATCCCTGGAAGTGTCTAAGGCCAGGCTGGACAGGGCTTGGAGCACCCTGGGATGGTGGAAGGTGTCCCTGCCTGTGATGTCTTTGCCAGCTAAAGGGATGTGGTTTTCCTACACCTGGATATGGAAGGAATCCAGTGCCCACAGGTGCCTCTGTGCACTTATATCCTGTGTACTCCTGTATCCACTCCTGTGCACTCCTCCTGTGCTCCACAGGCAGAGCACTGCTCCAAAGCCTCTGACATGGAGAGCAGCAGGGAGCTTTCCTTTCATGGCTCAGTGATGCATTTGCGCCTTTCAGACTAAAAATATCTAAGGATGGAGATAGGAAAACTCTTCTCTCCTACATTATGGTTTTCCTTTGTTCCTACATGTTTTCCTCCAACCCCTGCATCCCATTATCAGCCTCAGGCTGCCCGTGGGTGAAGGATGAGCAGCTCACACCCAGGCAGTGAAAATCCCCCCTTGGGAGGGAAAAACCCATCCATCACATGGAGTCTTTGGATCAAGACCAAGGTCTCATCTGGGATGGGAATGATGAAAAGGCTTCTTCTGCCAGCGCTGGCTGCCCACATCCTGCTGCCCACATCCTCCTGACTGCTTGGAGCATCCCTCGAGCAGGGATGGAGCAGATCCCAGCCTGCACCCACGTTCAGCCTTGCACGGGTCCATATGGACCTGCTGGGATTGATGTGGAGGTGAGGGAACAATGGAATGTACTCCTTGTGCCCCTGGGGAAGAGCACACATGAGCTGCAGCACACAGGTCTGTCCCTGGGCAGTCCTGACGTGTCATTTCAACAGCATAAAGCCCAACATTAGGGAAGAAAATTAATAAATAAGGGAATGTTCATGCTCAGATTGTTTTAACAATTTCTGCTGTCAGGTGCTTTACCAGCTGGCCAAGCTGGAACTAAGGGAGAGTGGCTGATTTTGAGATTATCTGGAAAGATGAGCCACAATATGGCTCAAAAATGGGAAATATTTCAATGAACTGTAAGAAATTACTCATTCCCACAGGCATAATTCCAGGCATTGATTCATTTGGGTAATTTTTAGTGGAAAAATAAGTCTTTACATCCACATGAGGGGTGGCTGGTGTTTGTTGTGTGGAACGCAAGGGTATTTGGTGTTTAATAATTTTTGTTGTGTTAAAGATTGTTCAAAACAGCCTTAGCAAGGCTCTTCCCAGGGGTATCCGGCATGGACACCCAAAATGGGATCATTTATCACACGTGCTCCTTTTGGACAACCTTTTCCAGGGAAGGCCGGGTCCAGCAGCCCAGGGATAGGGATTTAATTGAGGCAAGGATTAAAGGGATTCCTCTGTGGAAGGAATACATGATAAATAGTAAGGGAAAATAAGCCTGGGGGGGGGGTTCAGACCATATTCCTGGGGGCTGGTTCTTCAGGACAAGGGTGGGGAAAGCCACGGGAGCCTGGGCTCCTGTTCCTTCTCCGATAACACGGCAGGGAGGGAGGGAATGGCAGCTGTTGGTGTAGCAGGGATGGAGGTGGGAGAGCAGGAGCTGCTCCTGGCCAGGCACACGGTGACAGGCACGGGCTGTGGCCCTGCGGAGAGGAGCGACGAGGGATGGCTGCCCTGGAAATCACATTGTCTCCTGCACCTCCGGTCCTCCCACGTGGAATTTGATTACTCCTCTGCTCTGGAGAAAGCCTTCCTTGGCTGCTGGCTGCACAGCTGTCTGCTTTGTTTATGAAGTCCCTTTCTGTGGCTGTCGCTCTGGACTCCACGCTCAGGGATAATCTCAGGATTGCTGGGAGCACCCCTTTCCCGAAAGGCAGGACAATGACCTCCACCCTGCCCCGGCCTTTATGCAGGAGCGAGCCCCCCTGCTCTCAGCTGATTTCAGGATTGTTTTCCTGTGCATTTCTGGTTAAGTACCAGCTCAGCAAAGCCACCAGGCCAAAATTCCCATTCTGCAAGTATCCTGGGAAAACCAAGCCAAAATTCCTGTTCCGTACAGATCCTGGGGGGAAATCACTGGGTTTTGAGGGGAAACGTGGTAAAATTTTGCTGATTTTTGTCCGAGAATTGAGCTTTTCTGCTCTGTCTGCTCTTGCCTGGCTCCTGCCAGCATCATTGGGGCTGGGAGTGATGTGGCTCATTTTCTCCAGCATCAGAGATTTCCATGACCCGTCTGGGAAAGCCACTCGAGTTCGTTCAGTGAATTCCCCACCTCCCTGGAAAGGGATGCACAGCATCCAAGGTGGGAAGGAGCAGCGCTGTCAAACAGGCAGGAGAAACCTGGCTTTGCTTTCTCTGACCAAAGTGCACCCTGAGAGCAGAGCTGCTGCAAAACCTCCCAGGCTGTGCATTGCAGGCAGCCCTTGGCTGAACTCTGAACCTCACTACGCAGGAAATGACGAGAGTTCACAGAGATAAATGGAGCTGGGGGACAGGATTCCACCCTGGATACTGCTCCAAGCCCTGCTCCAGTCCCTCCCAGTATCTCACCGCCAGGCTGGTTTGGGTTGGGAGGGACCTCAAAGCCCATCCAGAGCCACCCCTGCCATGGGCAGGGACAGCTCCCACTGTCCCAGGCTGCTCCAGGCTGCCTTGTCCAGCCTGGCCTTGGGCACTGCCAGGGATCCAGGGACAGCCACAGCTTCTCTAGGAATTCCTGTGCCAGACCCTCATAGGGAAGAATTCCTTCCCAGTATCCAAGAGTGAGTGCCTGATCTAGGCTATATCATAATAATAATGATAACAAAAATGAAAATAAAAAAAAATAAAAGAATAGTAATAGTAATAGTAATAATGTACATATATATGTGTGTTTGTAGGAGAAAGGGGAACCCATGCTTGTGTCCTTGGTCTTGTAAAACTCAGTCTGATTTGTGACTCAGTCCTGCCCTCAGATAAAGGTGAGACATCCACTGGGCAAATGTCTGGGAGGGAACTAAAGGAAGGAAAAACAAGAGATCCCCTCTTGCTGAGTCTTTATCCCGCCCCTGGTGGAAAGGAAAATAAATGTTTGATAGAGAAAATACAAAGTTCAAACCAGTGTGCCCTCCCAGCGTGTCCATTGCATGTCCCAGCATTCCCAGTACAAGCCCCAGTGCAACCAGCGTGCCCAGTTCACGCCCCAGGGTGCCCTCCCAGTGTGTCCAGTGCGTGCCCCGTGACAAACTGGCTGGAATGGGACAGGAGCCCCAGCAAAGCTCCCGGGAATCCCCGACAAGTTCCAGGGAACCCCGACGAGCTCTTGCTCGGGTCAGGGGCTGCTTGCCTGGGACTGCTGCACTGCGAGGCCAAAGGCAGTTAATTAACGCTGGCTAATTAAGCTCTCGGTTAGCCCTGAAGGGTGGGAAGCTGCTGCTTTAGCCCACGAGAGGGCAACGCTCCCCGCCTGGCTGGTGGCCACACCGGGGAAATCTGGACTCCGGTATTTTTAATTAGGAATCGAATGAGGAATTCCTTCTCATTTAACAGTTTTCCTAAAGGTCTTGTTTGTTTGTTTATTCATTGGGGCATAATGCAGGACAAGGTCCTCCTGTGCGTCCCTGTGTTCCCAGCTGGAATCGCAATAAAGAGGAGCCGAGCAGACTGGTGATCCCATCTCCTCTCCCATAAAAGCTGCTGCGGAGACAGGCTGGAGCCGGGAGAGCCTGGCAGTGCCAGGGACAGCGACAACCCGCCCGTGCTGGCGTTGGGCAAAACCATGGAAAAGAGTAAGGAGAGGTTTTCCCGGTGCTCTCAGGGCAGGGGTGCTCCATGGGGGCACACTCCGGGCAGAGGCGGTGACGGGGATGAGCACAGCATCTTCCCCAGTTTGCCTGGAGTTTCATACAGTCCCAGACTGGCTGGTGTTGGGAGGGACCTCAAAGCCCATCCCATTCCACCCCTGCCATGGGCAGGGACCCCTTCCCTTCCACTATCCCGGGGTGCTCCAAACCCCGTCCAACCTGGCCTTGGACGCTTCCAGGGATCCAGGGGCAGACACATTTTCCCTGGACAATCTGTGCCGGGGCCTCCCCACCCCTCCCAACCCTTCTCCCTCCTGCAGGTCCCAGGCAGGAGCCCGTATTTAAATTTTAATGCACACCCTCCCCTGCCTCTGGAGACAGATGTATTCCCAGGTGATCCCAGGATTAAAGCCCCACAAGCAGAGACACGCCGGGCTCGTTCGGGCAGCAGACAAGCCTTTGCAAATACCAGACCTGCCCCTCCCTGGCGACCGCCGCAACCCCTACTCCCAAAATCCCCAGGATATCGATGCTCCAACCTCTCCATCCCTCCGGATTCTCTACCTCCATCACCCCCTGAACCACCGCGTGTGCTCCGATCCCTCGGGTGCACGCTTCTCTCACTCAGCCCCTTCCCAAACACCGGGGGCACGCCTGAATCCACCCCTCGGAACAGGACAAACCGGATTTGGCTGCGGAATTCCGCAGGGATTCGGGATACCCACGTGGCCCCGCCCACCGCGCTCGCGGCCCCGCCCATCCCCGGGTGGCCCCGCCCCGCCCCGGGATGGGCGGGGCGAAGGGGAAAGAGGCGGGGCTTAGTTCGGTGGGCGTGGCCTCCGCTCCCGCTCCGGTCGCCCGTGGAGACCCCGGGAGCGGCGCTCGGTGAGTACCGGGAGCCCGGGACGGGGGGGTTCCACCGGGAGCAGCGGCTCTGCCGCCCGGGACAGCGCGCCCGGCACCGCGGGGGCAGCGGGAAGCGCCAGCCCGGCCCCCTCGGCCGCCGGTCCTG
>WAAG01048927.1:88563-107869 GCA_013390105.1 Tichodroma muraria | reverse complement strand
TTCCCGGCGGGAGGCAGCGCGCAGCTGTGATGTGGTTCAACAAGTGGCGTGTGGAGCGGGAATGAGGCAAAATCTGCTTAATTATGTAAAAAGTAATCTGCTTAATTAGGCAAAAATAATTCTAAAATGGGCAATTTTTAATTCCTTTCCTTCTCCTTCCTACCTCCTTCCCTCCAGACCTTCCCCATGGTACCGGTGGATACCCAGAGCTGGCAGCTCCAGCTGCACGGGGGCCCCCCCAGCTTTGAGCTAAATCCTTTAAATTTTACCAATTTTAGTATTCCCAGCCGTCAGGCCATGGTTTTTCCTTGGAATCACGGAGCTCTGCTTGACGGAGGAAGTTTCCCACGTGCGGGGAGCTGTGGGATGAGTGTGGGAAGGAGGTTAATTAGCGGGAAGCGTCATTATTCCAGGAGGTTTCGTGTTGATTCTGAGATTACACACCCTGCTGCAGTAAGAAGTTTGCTTGGAATCATGGAATTGCAGAACATCCTGAGTTGGAAGGGACCCACACGGATCATCGAGCCCAACTCCTTCCTCCCGGAAGTTTTTAGTTCCTTTAGTAACTTTTAAATTGCGATTCTCTATCGCAAGCTTAAATTCTTTACTTTTCTGGGAGGGGGAGAGAGGGTTTTGAGTGTGTGCTGTGATTTTAGCCTGGTGTTTTTAGGAAGGAGCTGGAGCTGCGCCAGGAGGGGTTTGGGTTGGATATTGGGAAAGGTTCTTTCTGCAGGGGGTGGTGGGCACTGAACAGATCCCCAGGGAATGGTCCCGGCCCCGAGGCTGCCAGAGCTCAGGGAGGATCAGGGTGAGATTTTGGGATTGTCCTGTGCAGGGCCAGGAGCTGGACTTGATGATCCTTGTGGGTCCCTTCCAGCTCAGGATATTCCGTGATTCTATGGTTTAATTAGTGTGGCACATCAAATGGAATTCCCAGCAAACTGCCAGGCGATTACCCGGGATTTTAATTGGCTTGGAACCCACAGGATCAGGGGCACGTTACTTGTGTGTGTTTTTCTGGGGTGTAAATGGGTTTAGAAATACAGTTCTGGGAGTAAAGGGCGAGTAGTGGACAGTGGCAGGATTTTCTGCTGCTCGGTGCCACTAAATGAGATTGAGGGATTAGTGTGGAGTTAATGACTCCTCAGTCCTGGATTTCATCCCAGCGTGGGATGCACCGTAGCGTTTGGGATATCTCTAATCAAGGAACAATCAATTCCAGAGAGGAACAATGCACGGGCTCTGATGCTGAGGGTGAGCTCATTCCATAATCACCCAGTTGATGGAGGATTTTTCCTTGAAAGATTGAATTCTCCTGTTATCCTGGAGGAGTTTCCTGGGCCCCCAGGCAGCAGAACAACTGATCTCTCATGTCTCGCTGGCGTTAAATCAAATTATTGAGTTGTGCTGGAGGCTTTAGATTTTTTTTATTTTAAATATAATGTTTCTTTGGCAATAGGATAACTTTTTAAGTACAGAAAGTTCTTAAATTTTTAGGTTCTGTTGCTAAAAAGACTCGGAATATTTGAACCAGATTCATGTCGAGTTCTCTGTAGTAGGGCCTGGGGTGACACAGTAGAATTATGGAATCCCAAATGGTTGGGATTAAATCCCATCCAGTGCCACCCCTGCCATGGCAGGGACACCTCCTGCTATCCCGGGGTGCTCCCAGCCCCAGTGTCCAGCCTGGCCTTGGGCATTGCCAGGGATCCAGGGGCAGCCCCAGCTGCTCTGGAGCCAGGGCCTCCCCACCCTCCCAGGGAACAATTCCTGCCCAATATCCCATCTCTCCCTGCCCTCTGGCAGTGGGAAGCCATTCCCTGTGTCCTGTCTCTCCCTGCCTGTTTTAAAAAGTCCCTCTCCCTCCTTTTTCTGTGGCTCCACCATCCCTGCAAGAGTTGCTGGAATGCTGAGTGGAAGATGCTGAACACGGCGGCTCTGTGGGGTGGGAATGTGCTCCTTCCCTGGACACGGCTTCCCAAATCCCAGTGGATCCCTCTCTGATTATGCTCTGTTGCGAAAGCAGATCCATATTGCTCCAGAAATCCGTGGTGCAGCCCCATAAATCCTCACCCTCCGCCCTTTCCCTTTGTGCCCTTTGCCAGAGCAGAGATCACTGCAGGGGGTGGAGGGAATCATTTCCAAAGGTTTATAGTTATCAAGGGAAACACCACCGCAGCCTTGGAGCTTATTCCAGGGAGGATTGAGTTGCTGCAACTCCATCTGTGCTTACACAAACCATGGGAATGGGGGAAGGCTGCTGGGCCCTGGGTCCTGGCACAGAAATACCCCTGTGCAAGGGCAGGAATTGGAGTGAAACTCTGTTAACTGGGATGGAACACCCCCAGTTCTTGAAAGTCATCATGGACTCACTTCTTCTTGGGAAATGGGAGCTGCAGATGTTTGGTGACTCTTGGGATTCTGCACTGCTGGAACTGTGCAGCTCTTTGGTGAATTTTGCAGTATTAGACAGTTGGGGCTCGTTTTTCCAACCCTTAATGTTGGGAGTTCTTGGACCCACATCGTTCCTGCTCTCAGGATTAACCTGGGGGGGGATTTGGAAGGGTGAGACAACACTGATGACACGAGCAAAAAGTTTCCATTCCATGTTTTGCAAGGATTGATGAGAAAGAGCAGAGGCCGTGACAGAAGTCCTCAGGGTGGCTGGGTTGTGGTGGGATTCTCCATGGGATTTTAGGGAGGGAGGTAGAAGCAGGAAGGTGTGGAGCAGTGGGGGTACATCCATCCCTGGAGAGACACGTGGCTCTGGGGGATCCACCATTCCCAGGGGATGTAGCATTCCTTACTGTGGAGCTGCTGAGCCCCTTCCAGCCGGGTGTCCCTGGGGAGGAGGGGATCCACTCCTGGATCTTCTGGTGACACCCCTGCACGGCTGCCTCCAGCTCTGGGGCCCCCTGGAGAGGAAGGAGCTGGAGCTGTCGGAGGGAATCCAGAGGAGACACCAGGATGGTCAGAGGGAAGGAGCAGCTCTGGGAGAGCTGGGATTGTTCACCTGGAGAGGAGAGGCTTTGGGGTGACCCCATTGTGGCCTTGCAGTGCCTGAAGGAGCTGCAGGAAAGATGGAGAGAGACTTTTTACAAGGGATGGAGGGACAGGACACAGGGAACGGCTTCCCACTGCCAGAGGGCAGGGATGGATGGGATATTGGGAAGGAATTGTTCCCTGGGAGGGTGGGCAGGCCCTGGCCCAGGGTGCCCAGAGCAGCTGGGGCTGCCCCTGGATCCCTGGCAGTGCCCAAGGCCAGGCTGGAGCAGCCTGGGACAGTGGAAGTTGTCCCTGCCCATGGCAGGGGAACAGAACAAGATGATCTTTAAGCTCCCTTCCAACTCAAACCAGTTGGGATTCTATGAAAGCTGAGGCCTGGGGTTCAGGGTACCCCAAATCCCAGTTCCCTGGGATTCCTGGAGCCCCAGGCAGTGTGGCTGGGGGTGGATCACAGCTTTGGGATGTTCCTGGACACCAGCAGCTGAGTATTTTTAGTTGTGTTCCTCTGAATATTTGGTAAAACAGGCAATGTGTTTATATTCAGCTTCCTGTGTCCGTATCAGCGTCTTGGCATGTGATGGAGTTCCAGAGGGAGGAGGGAAGGGGAAAAAAGTGAGGATTATTTGTACTGCAGCAGCTGAGGCCGGCAGGACGTGGCTGCTGGGATCAGCTCCTTGTTTAAACATTCGGCTCAGCTCTGGCAGGAACCAGCCTTGCTCCCCCTTTGTTCGCCCCCTTGTCTTCCCATCCCTTCTCCCGTGTCTTTCCAAACCTGCTGTGCAGGGACAGGTGACTTTTTGGCACGCTTTGCTTTGGGATGTGTGATCCAAAACTTGCGGCACCAGCTCCGAGCCCTGGCTCTGCTGTTACCCTCCAGCCTGGCTCTCCCGAGGGTTTGGAGGTGGAAAAGCCCATCTCAGTCCTGCTGCCCCGGCCTGAATTCCCAGCCTGCATTCCAGGCTGCTGCCCTGATCCGAGCTGTGCTCAGCTGCTCTGTGCCATCGCCCCTTCGCTCTCCAGGGCCATTCCCAGTGCAGAGCCAGCGGGAGCACACGGGGGAGATTTCGTCTGGTTTTCCCATCTAAATGAGGGTTTTCCTTGTGCCCTACCTCCCCCAGAGCACATAACCAGAAGTTTTCTGGTGCTTTAAGCTGAGGTGAGAAAATTCTCCCTCCCAGTTTCCAAGGGAATGCCAAGGGGATGCCCTGGGACCCAGCCCTCGCTGCCTGACCCAGGGAAACATCAGCGGCTGGTGATTTCCATAGAAAGGGAAAAAATAGGGCAGGTTTGGATGAGGTATTAGGGATAAATTCCTCCCTGTGAGGGTGGGCAGGTCCTGGCAGAGGGTGCCCAGAGAAGCTGTGGCTGCCCCTGGATCCTTGGAAGTGTCCCAGGCCAGGCTGGATGGGGCTTGGAGCAGCCTGGGACAGTGGGAGGTGTCCCTGCCCATGGCAGGGGGTTTGGAATGAGGTGTACTTTGAGCTCCCTCCCAACTCAAACCAGTCTGTGATTCTGTGGTTGCTGTGAATAATTTTGAGCCGATCCCAAATTACATTTTCAGCTCTGTTTGCAGCTTCAAGCCCTCTCTCAAAGTCAGGGGTTTTTGGTCTAAGCTTGGAGCTGGGATAAGCAGAAAGTGTCCCTGACTTTTGTGGGAAAGGGACCATCCTTTTCCCAGCTGAATCTGGTTTCTGTTGCTGTGGAACTTGCAAGGGATTCCTCCTGCAAAGCAGGGATGCTCCAGCTGGAACTGGAACTCCTGCAGTGCAGGAGGACCTGGCTGGTGCTGCCAGCCTTGGCCAGAGGGACTGGGACCCGTCCAGCTGTGGAATTTCCTCAGCCCACGTGCCCTTCCCTGATTTATTCCTTCCCCAGCATGGCCTGGCCTCTGAGTGGAGGCTTTTGCAGGGGGTGCATTACACCAGCCTCCAGCTATGCCAGCAATGCTGGGTTTGTGGGTTTTTATGGCTGGTTTGATAGGAGCTTTGATTAGGCAGGAATATCAGTGTGGCTCCGGGGTGGAAAGCGGCCCCAGGAGCTGGAATTACTTCTCAGATGCCTTAAACATGGGGTTGGGCTGGCTGATCCCTGAAGGTCTCTCCCAACCCAAACCATTCCCCCTGCTCCGTGGTTGTTTTGACTGTGTTTTCATCCCCCTCAGGATGCACAAGTCGATTTTAAAGTTTTTCTTACTTTCCCCTGACAATTTCCAGGGGGTGTGAGCAGGTTGGGATGTTGCACAGATAAGCAGAGCAGCAGCTTTTCCATTCAGACTTTGGTTTTGTGCAGCGGTCACACATCCGTGGAGGAGGTTCCGTGTCACATTTATTTATTTTGGTTTCCTTGCTGGATGTTGACAGGACAAGCCTGGCACAGGGACAAGGACTGTGGCAAGGCAGACTGTCCTTAACACAATTTCTTCTTCCTCCTCCACACAATGATTTGTCCAGCACTTATTAAAAGTGTGATCCCGTTTCCAGCACGGGAAGTGATTGTAACGGGAACGCTGCCCGTGCTGCCTGCCCACTCTCTGCCTTGCTCAGGACCATCCCTCGGGAATTTCAGGTGGGTTTTTCCCTCCTTGTTCCCTGGGAATGAGGGAAAGGGATGGCTGTGCCTTCTCCAGGCCCGTGGTCGCTCCTTGGCCGGGCACGGGGCAGCTCCAGGGCTCGGTGCCAGAGCTCCACCAGCCCTTGGCAGCTGGAGGTTGGATTCATTCCAAAGGGTGTCAGTGGCAATCCCGGATCCTGTGCCAGCTCAGGAAATGCCCTGATCCCAGTCCCACACTGGGGGTGTCTGCAGGGGTGGGAGCCTGCGCTGGGAATTCCAGCAAGAGCGAGCGCGGGAATTGCCGGTCCCTGTTGGATTATGGGGTATTAGAAGCTGACACATCTGCTTGCACACCTGCAGGGATTGTGCAGCCCTCGGGCTCCCGGCAGCAGCAAAGCCAGGAGAATGAAAGGAAAGATGATTTTACTTGTAAATACTTTCCCTGCTGCAGCTCTCACAGAATTCCCATCACCTGGTGGTTTTCAGCACCCTCACAGAGCTGGGGGTGCTCGCCTGGAGAGGAGAAGGCTCAGCACCCTTCCAGTGCCTAAAGGGGCTCCAGGATGTGAGGACTGATATAATTCCAGGTTTCTTCCTGGGTGTGTAAGGCCTCCCTAGGGAATGTGAGCTCTCAGATTTGTTTAGGCAGTGATTTAAAGCCAGCTGTAAGAACACATCACTGGAGGCTGACAGCTCCGAGTCTCCAGGGACAAAGTAATCCTGCAGTGGTTTGGGTTGGAAGGGACCTTAAATCCCATCCAGTCCCACCCCCTGCCATGGCTGGGACACCTTCCACTATCCCAGGCTGCTCCAAGTCTGAGGTAGATTTTCCAATCTCAAAATAATTGTTTTTGTCATTAGCATTAAACCACAAGTGCCAACCCCCCCAGCTTTGGCTTTCTTGCACTGTGAAATCCTTATAATTTTTATTTTATTTTTGTTTCAGGATCATTACCCCGATAAAATCAAGGCAAGCTGGACAGGGAGCAAGTCTGCCTATGTAGGTGAGTTTCCAGTCCACTCTGGTTCTTTTCTTTCATGCAAAATACAAAGCAGCACGACAGGTCCCAAACCCTGGTGGTTTAATTTTATTCTGGAACAGAACAAATATAAAGTCCTTGGCAGGATTGCTGACACTTTTCACCTCATTCTTTTAACTGCCTGACTGCTTTTGGGTTGAATTTAGGGGTCAGAAAAACCTGCTTTTCCCACAGAAATGAAGCTTTTCCTTTTTTATTCCCGTGATTAGGACGGACCAGCCTGCAAATCTTCATCATTTCTGTCTTTGCTGCGCTGCATATTAGTTTTTGTTTGACCATTTTTGCATGCTGTATTTTGTTTGACCGTCAAAAAATGCAAATTGTTCTATATTCCCCGCATCCTTAAAAACAGGCACTTGGATAAATTCCAGTTTCAGCCAAGGAGGTGCTGAAATCCTTCCCACCTCCCCAGTTCTTGGAGCTGAGCCCCGTGGGGCTCTCCCCAGAGCATCTCCTGCCAGCGTCCTCGGCTTTATCTGCAGCAGACAAAGAATCTGCTGAAGGTCACATAACCTGGGGCCAGGCTGCATCCCGTGACTGCCAGGCTGGAGCTTTCAGCACAGCCCTCTCCTGCTTTACAGCCTGATTTTGATGCAGCTGAAAGCCTCTTTGCAAATGTCTCTCTGTAGTTCTCCCCTCTTTCCCCTGGGCTTCTTTGGGCACCTTCTCTGGAAAGATTAAAAGTCTTCTAGAAGTGTCTTTTTCTTCTAGAAAGTGCCCCGCCGTGACTACAGGCTGGTGTCTTCAAAATAACACTGCTCAGATGTTTTCCAAAGTTAACCTTGATCTAAAAGTCACTTTTCGTGTGTGCTAAAGATATAAAAAGTGGAGTCAGAAGAAATGCAGAGGAAAAAAAACAAAAGCAGGTTTTTTTTCCACTGCTTCTCTCCCAAAATGTACAGTGGGTCTGACAGAATCCCACAGTGGAGGCTGGCTTTGAGAATCAAAGGGAGCTGCAGCCCAGGTTTGATCAGCAGGATGGTGCTGGAATAACTTATGGAGGTTATGGAGTAGCACAGCCTTAATTAAACACCCAGAACACCAAGTCCAGTTGAAGATCTTGGGAGTTGTCTGTTTCCTTTCATTCACATCATTAAGGATTTTAATCCCCAATTAAGACACTGGCAGCATTATTTATAATTAAAAAAAAAAAGCTCTCTAGTGTGGAATCCCTTACTACTCTCAAGTGTAAATTCTCTGAAGGAGGGAACGTCACAAATGGAGTTCTGTGCTTTAAGGGGCTTTTATTCTCAGTTTGCACTGACAGGTACCCTGGGCAAACCAGGCGTTTCTGCATGGCCAAAATTCTCATTTCTCATCCAGCCCTGGCTACTGCACCTCCTCCAGGAGGGGGATGGGAGCAGAGCTGGGCTTTGCTGGACCTTTTCTGCTGGAAAATTGGGTTTGAAATCTGAGCTGCCTGAGCTCCCCCAATCCCTTCGGCTGTGGTGCATCCCAAAGTATCCCCACTCTCCCCAAAACCACTGCAAGTCCTGCAGCTGCCAGGTGTTCCAGCTTTCCTTTCCCAGACTGTGATCCTTGGGGGAGGATCTTGTCTGGGGAGGATCTTGCTTTCTTTCACCAAGCCCAAACTTTTTCTAGCACATATAGAATATTTGTGCCATGACTGTAAATCTTACCTGAGACCTGTTTAAAAAGCCAGTCCTGTTTAAAAGTCCAGCCCTTCTCACCTGCCAGGAGCCAGGCAGCTGCTACTCACACCTTGGTTTAGGGTAGGTGTGGAAAACTCCTTCTCCTGGCCACTGGTCCCCCGTGATGGGAGCAGGGAGGTCACGGGTGACCCCTGTTGCCATTTTTCCTGGGAAGTTTGCACTGTGGGTGTTGTGTTCAGTCTGCAGAGTGCAGGAGTGGGAAATCTGTGGAATATTGCACCACTTGTCTCTCTGCTCATTGTGTGGGGAATAAGGATCCTGAAGTTCCAGAATGGTTGGGGTTGGGAGGGACCTTAAAGCCCATCCAGTCCCACCCCTGCCACGGGCAGGAACACCTTCCACTGTCCCAGAGTGCCCCATCCTGACCTTGGACCCTGCTAGGGATGGGACAGAAGCACCCTCCAAAGAGAAACGACCCCGGAGCATCTCTAATCCCTGTTTTACTTCACCCTCAGCTGGGTTTGCTGGCTGAGGGCAGCACCCCGGTGTTTTCCTGCTGCCCAGGTTCATTTTCCATCCTCTTTGGATGGAAAAGATTCCAGCTCCGGTGCTTCCACTGGGTGTCAGCACGGCCCCACACTGGGCCAGCAGAGCCCTGGGCTTTCCCTTGGGCTGCTCCCAGCGCTGGAAAAACCAGGCTGGCTGCATGGCCCGAGCGGGGAGCAGCTCTGCCCGGCCGGGATGGGGCTGCTGGGCTGGAATCTCCTTCCTTCTCCCGGCAGCACAACCGGTTGGAGCAGGAGCAGTGTGGGACGTGCCTGCCTCGTCCCAGTGCTCCCTAATTAAGGTGGCAGCGGGGACAGCGGGTCCCTGGTGCTGCAGGAGCAGCGTGGAGAGGCGGGCAGTGTTTGCTTTGGAGGTGGGGATGGGAAGGGCGGCGTTCCCAGAGGTGCTGCGGGGACAGCTCAGGGCTGCTCCCCCTCCACGCCTGCCCTTCCACTCCTTTTCCACCCTGAATAAGCATCCAGGCTTCCCAAGTCCTTTCCGAAATCCTCGGGCCTGTGGTGCCTCCTGGAGTCTGGCCTGGAGCAGAGCCCAGGCAGAGCAGAAGGACAAAGCAGGGATTTATCAAAAGGCCTCCATGGGCACAGCTGGGCAGTGCCAGAGCCCGGCCGGGCCACAGCCAAGATGGACCCAAATGGTCACAAAATGGGTGACTGATCCGGGCTCCCACACTTTTATAAGTTCTGCTCCAGTGGCACATTGGAGTCAATTGTCCAGTTACAGCTCCAGGCTATGAAGCTCCAGCATCCTTGGTTTTTTATTTTCACTTCACCGTTGGTTTTGTTCCTGGGCCTGAAAGTTGTCCTTGGTGCCGAGCTGGAGAAGGAATTGTTTCGTCTGCCTGCTCTGTGCAGAGAGCTCAGTAGCACCTAATATGAAATCTAAAACAGCCCAGAATCTGAAAAATATAAAAGCTAAAACTTCAGGCATCACCTGCCAGGGCAAGGCACCTCCCTCAGCCCCTGACTGGCAGTGTTGGGGGAGAAGCAGCACCCCTGCATCCCTTGGATGCTCCTTTCTGCCACCTGCTGCTGCTGCTGCCAGGGACTCTGTGCCCCTCCCACCCTTCCTGTGGGTCACCTTGTGCCACAGGTGTGTCACAGGTGCCACAGGTGTGTCACAGGTGCTGCTGTGCTCTGGGCTGTGCAGGGTCTGGGGGGACATTTCAGCTCTCAGCCTCCAAATCCTCTGCAGCACTTTGGGTGAAAATAGAGCCAGGCACACTAAGACTCCTCCAGCAGATTCTTCCCTTGGAGGCCTAAAAAATCAAAAATCAAAACTGGGGGATGTCCCAGTTCCAGAGACTTTGTGGTGCTTGTGTGGAATCGTTTCACCTGTTGCTGGAGCTGGCTCCACTGTGTGCTCAGAATTGAGCTGTTTGTTCCTGCCCCCACTTTTGATGCCAGCAGTGGCCTCCTGGCTTGGACTGTGAGCATTTTCAGGTTCTGCAAGTCAGGACAAACCTGCTCCCAAGGGTGCCCTGTAGGAAAATCAATCTCCAGCATTCAAGTCCCAACCAGCCGCCGGCCCACAGAGCTCCTGGGAAAGCAGCACGTGCAGAGCAGCCTCAGGACCCGTGGAAACCTCACCCCACGTCCTGCCCTGCTCCTGGGAGTGGGGCATGTGGGTCAGCCCAGGCTCTGGCATCACCCCCTCTTGTGCCACCCCTGCCGTTGTGGCTCTTTTTCCCTGTTCTCCATGAGGATTTACCTCAGCTTGGTGCCACTGCACTCCTCTTCCCCCTCCCAGCACCTTCCTGCCCGACAAATCCCTGCATTTTCAGAAGGAAAATTTTATTCTTTTTGTTCCTGTGAGCTCTGGGGAGTGTGAGTCGCTCAGAGGAGGCAGCTGGATTTGGGATGTGGGGGTTGCTGGTGTTATTCCCGGATTGTTTGCAGGGTCCCAGCTGAAGGCAGCGGGATGAAAGGATGCCAGGGAGGAGGGGGTAGGATGGTTTTGCAGGCAGCAATCAGTGTTAGTGGTGGTGACAAACCCGATCCAGCTTCAAATTCTCCCAGCAAACACCAGGGAATTTGCAGGGCTGGGAATGGTGTCACTTGGAAACCTGCAGCACTTGTGGTGGAATTACTGAAACCTTTAACTCGAGCTCAGGGCTGGGAATGAGCTGGGAGCAGCAGCTCTGAACTTGTCTAGCTGCTTGTTTCCCTCCTTTCCCCCTCTTGCTGTGTTTTTAAGAAAAGTGGAATAATTCCCTTGGTGGTGATTGTTTCTGGTTTATCAGGCAGCAGCATCCAAACATTTCCGGGCTGGAGCTGCTCCAGCATCGATTCCCTGCAGCAGGAGCAGGAGCAGCAGTGGCTCCCTGGGGTGCTCCCTCCCATCCCACGGGGCTGCAGGGTTTGCAGGGCACCCACACCAGGGGGAGCAGGGTCACTGGGAACGTTGGGAACACCCCATGTCCTTCTTTTCCTGCCGTTTCCTCGGCGAGTCTGGCACAGAGGCCTTTCCACCTCTGCTCCATCTTCCACAGCAGGGCTCCCGTGGCTCTGGAAAGGGAGAAGAAACCTCCCCTTTTTGCTGGATCAAAACCTTTGAAACCTGCACTTGCAGATGAGCCGTAACTTCAGATCCCTGCTGCCAGCCCTGGAAAACCAGGAGCTGCAAAACCAGGGGCTGACAGCACCAGTTACACTTGTTGGTGCTTTGCTTGTCACTGGTGTTGGTTTGTGTTTTGCCCAGCCTGCTCTGCTGATGCAAGTTTCGAGTTATTCACCTCAAAACCTGCTTTATTTCAATAGAAACAGTTACAAGACACCTTTGAGCCTTTATCCCGCTGCCAGCCAGGCTGTGCTGCTCCAGTGTGAGCTGGCTTTGCAAAACTGGAGCAAACTGGGAGCTGTTTTCCAGGCAGAGCTGCTGGGATTTCCAGCAGGTTCCCAGCCCCGCTTTAGCAGTGCTGATTTAATTACCTTTCACTCAGCAGGTGCTTCACAAGTCCTGGATCTAAAAGAGTAAATAAGAGAGTCCAGAGTTTAATTATGCCACTGGAGCTGGAGCTGGGCAGCCAGCCCAGGCGGATCCGGGGATCTGCTGCATGGCAACCTCCTTACCTGGAGCCTGAGGAAAGAAATAGGGCAAGGCCTGGAGAAAGAGGGCTTTTCTGTGGAACAGGGGCAGCTCCACCTGTTTCCAGGTATTTCAAGAAAGAAAAAAGTGCAGGTGTGTGGCTGCAGGAAGCACTGGAGGTTTCCTGTGGTTTTGCCTTTCCCTGGCAAAGTGCAGCTGGTGGGAATCCTCCTCTGGAGGCCTCAGTTTTCAATGGGTAAATGAGAAAGAAATTCTTCCCTGGGAGGGTGGCGAGGCCCTGGATCCCTGGAAGAGTCCAGGGATGGGTTTGGAGCAGCCTGGGACAGTGGGAGGTGTCCCTGCCATGGCAGGGGTGGTGGCCAGGGGAGGCTGTTCTGGGTCTGATCCTTTTGTCCCGTTTTAGGCTCTGAGTCAGACCCAAGGGAGAGCTGCAGCCGTGCCTGCAGCTGCTCCGGGGTTTGGGAATCTCTGTCAGCACCCCCCGGGCCCTGCGAGCCCCTGCTCAGCTTTGTCACACCCGGGCACTGAGCTTGTCACCACAGGAACCCCCTCCTGCTTGGAGCAGCGTGAGGAAATCCTGGAACGGTTTGGGCTGGAAAGGACCTCGAAGCCCATCCAGTGCCACCCCTGCCATGGGCAGGGACACCTCCCAATGTCCCAGGTGGCTCCAAGCCCTGCCCAGCCTGGCCTGGATCACCAGCCACGTTTTGTTTTAGGTGATGAATGGAAAATCTTCTCGAGAATTTATTTTTGGTGCATTTAGCACGGAAGGAGGAGTTGTGACTGTGAGTGCTGGGACACAGAGATCCCGAGGGGAAAGCGTTGGGGAGCTGGGAAGTGTTGGGAGGCTCTCAGGGCTCCTTTTGGCTCAGGGCTGCCTGCTGAGCACGAGGGATCATTTCCTAGAAATCAGAGCCGTGCCCTCTCCGACTGAGGGGTCGTTTCTTCAGGGAGCAGCTTCTTCTCCTGGGAGATCCTCCTACCCCAGAAAACCCTGCCCAGGGTTTTGAACCCCCAAGTTCTGCAGAATTCTGGCACCTCCAGTTTAAATCTGGGGAGTTTTATGAAGTCCAGGGTGCCCTGTGAGAAATGCCCATGGCTGCAGCAGCTCGGATCCGTTGCCAGGAACTGGGAAGGAAAACAGATTTATTGAGAGCTGACCTAGTTGTTGTAAATCTCCCTGTAGAAGAGATTTAGTAATCTTAGGAGGGCTATTAAAGCTCATGTTTGTTTGGAGATGGGCAAATGCAGCAATTTAATTTTCAAATCTTATGGTTTGGGTTGTTTTGTTTTGTTTTGTTTTTTTCCCCCAAACATCTCGTTTATTAACAAAGCTAAGCAGCTGGGAAAATAAGCACTGGAACTTTCCTAAGGAGGTCAGTCCATGTAGGGTGGGAAGGGATCCAGAGAATCAAAGAGCTCCAGTGGCAAAAGGGGGTTGAGGTTGGGGGAGGGAAGGCTGAATGTGGCTTTTCCCCAGTTAAATGAGAGGATAACAGTTTATTTTTTAATTTTGCAACTTTTTTAACCTTTTGTTAAAAAAAAAACAAAACACTAAAATTACAGGAATCAGCAGCTCCTGAACTGTCCTCTCGGAGCTGCATTCATTACTGGATAAGAATAAATTGCTTCGGTTGGGTTTTCATGCTGCAGTTGTTGAATGTTGTAAGGGAAAACTGCAGGGACTGGGCTGGGAGTTTGGGCTCGATTTGTGGTGGATCTGTGTTTTTGTGTCCATGTGAAACAGCTCCTTGTTATCCCAGAGGTGATGGGTTTGGAGCTCCCCAGGCTGGAGCACAGGGGCAGAGTCCCTGTTTTGCCCAGCAGCTGTGGCAGTGCTTGTTGGGGGTTTCCTGCTTGGAAGTTTCATTTTTCACCTGAAGGGGCTCCAGGAGAGCTGGAGAGGGACTGGGGACAAAGCATGGTTGGACAGGACACAGGGAATGGCTTCCAGAGGGCAGGGAGCGATGGGATATTGGGAAGGAATTGTTCCTGGGAGGGTGGGGAGGAGCTGGAATGGAACTCCCAGAGCAGCTGTGGCTGCCCCTGGATCCCTGGAAGTGTCCAAGGCCAGGTTGGACAGGGCTTGGAGCATCCATGGATCTGCAGGAGGATGCTCTTACTGTTTACTGCAGGAAATAAGTTTTTGGTGTCACCAAACACGAGGAGTGGATGTCCCTCCTCCTGTGCCTGGGCTGGCGTTTTCCTGGGAATTGCTCTGCCCAAAGCTTTTCCAAGCAACGTCCCCTCGAAACAGGGGCTTGGAGCAGGATAATGCTGTTTTCCAGCTTGCTGGGCTGGCACGAGCAGCAGCTGGAAAACAGCCCTGCTGCCAGGCTGCCTGGGAGAAACCTGAATCCTGCAGGAGCTGCTCAGGCAGCGCCCGGAAAGGTCACGGGGCTGCCTTGGGCTCGGCTCCCTGCAGAGCCAGGAGGGATCCAGACCCAGCTCCACGGGGCCCTCGTCCTCCTGGAGCTGGGCAAAGCAAGCAGAGTCCTGCTGGAGCCTGGGATACAGGACAGGGACACGGGCAGGCCTGGGCTAAGCTCTTGGGATTCCTGCAGACCTGAATTAATTTGGAATCTCAGACTGGGTTGGGTTGGGAGAGAGCTTAAAGCCCCTCCAGTGCCACCCCTGCCATGGGCAGGGACACCTCCCACTGTCCCAGGCTGCTCCAAGCCCAGTGTCCAACCTTGGGCACTTAGGACTAAGCCTGCCTGGCACAGAGCCAGTCAGGGATGCTGGGATCAGCAGGGATATTATTTCTCCCCAGAAAGGGTTTCCAGCCCTGGCACAGCTGCCCAGGAGTCCCCATCCCTGGAGGGATTTAAAATCCCTTGGGGTTTAAAAACTTGGGGACACGGGGCCAGTGGTGGCCTTGGCAGTGCTGGGGAATGGTTGGACTGGATGGGCTCAGAGAACTTTCCCAACCTCAATATCCTGTGATTCCATCCTGGCTCACTCCTTGCCCTCACTCTCTGGTGGGCTCAGGACCTTGTCCCCTTCCTTGGTGCAGCTCACAGGGAAGTTGTGGCTTTCCAGCACACTCTGGGATCCCTGCAATCCCAGGGGAAGCTGCAGATGGGGGGGGGATCAAGTGGCCAAAGCTGTGCCACAGGCTCAGAAACCTGCACAGCCGCTCCATCCTTTTCTCTGGAGCGTGTTTTACTTCCAGAGTTGTTTTTTAGCTGATTGGTCCCGTTGGATATAATCATAATCATTCTTAAAAATCACTTTTTTGCAGTGTGCAGTGGATGCTTGTGTGTAAAAGCAGCTCAGGGCGCTGTGCTGCCTTCTGGAATAACAACCCTCTTGTCTTTCCAAGCAGAACTTCCCTGCTCCACTGAAAATGTCAGGCAAAACAGCCACCACGACCAACAACATCGCCCAGGCCCGCAGGACCGTGCAGCAGCTCAGGATAGAAGCCTCCATTGAGAGGATAAAGGTGAGGGCACGGCCTTCTTCCCCCTCCTTCTCCTTGTTTTCCCCCTCCCAGCTGTAGGACAGTGAATAACAGAGAGTGTGTGTGTGTTTCGGGTCTTTGTGCACCCGCCGCTCAGCGTTTCCCCCTCTCAAAGCTCAACAAACCCAAACAAATCCACTTCTTGCGGCCCAGTATCCCACCCAGCGCCGCCCTCTGGCAGTGGGAAGCCGTTCCCCCTTGTCCTGTCACTCCAGGAGAGATGAAAATTCCTCTGGAATTACTCTGAAGCCCCTCCTGTTTGTTTTCAGTTTCCTGTAGGAGCCAGGTGGAGCCCTTGCCTGGTGTCACCACCGACCCCGGAGAGCACCGGGGTGGGTCCGTCCTCTCCTTCATTCCCTGGGGATCAAACCAGCAGACAGAGCCCTGGAGAACGAGTCCATCTCCTAGCACCTCTCCCATCCCACCTGGTTCCCTCCCAGCCCCCAGCACCTGGATCCCATTTCCATGGGAAGCCCCACTTGGGGCTGATTTCCCCCGTGTGTCCTGCAGGTGTCCAAGGCCTCGGCAGACCTCATGCTGTACTGTGAGGAGCACGCCAAGAAGGACCCGTTGCTCATGGGAATTCCAGCTTCTGAGAACCCTTTCAAGGACAAGAAAACTTGCATTTTGTTATAGGAGAGGGGCAGCTCCTCCTGCCCAGCCCCTGCCAGCCCAGCTGGGCCGGGCCAAGCACCACCACTCCCCCAGGTACCTGCACCCCGTGGCTCCCTGACCCTGTACAGACCATTCCCTGAGCTTCCCCCGGCATTCCTGCTGATCCCTGGCTCTGTTAGGAGGTTTCTGACTGAATCCCTGTCTTTCCTGGCCAAGGGAATGGGCTCCAGGGTCTCTGCATGGGGGGGGGTCCTGGTGGCATTTGCCAACTCCAGCACGACCAAAGTTTCCTGAGCTTTGCAGATAAAGCAAAGTCGTAGAGTCCTGATGGAATCACTGGGTTTACATTTTTTTAAAATTATGGATTTTTTTTGGGGGGGGGGTTGTGCCTGTGCTGGCAGCACCTGTTTGTGCACAGGCATGCTTAAAGTGCATTTTCTAGCAAAAACTACCTTGCAAAATGATTGTAGCAGCTGCTGGGGAGCTCCAGGGAGCTGTGCCTCAGCCTTCCTCCCGCTGGCCTCTCTTCCCAGGGCTTTTAAAGGATAGAGTTGGGAATCAGAGATGCTTTCCCTGCTTTCCAAAGGTTGAAAAAGCAGAATTTCCAGCTTGCATTCTGCTGCATTTTCTTCTCGAATAAAAAACCTGTGTTAGTAAAAAATAACACACCCACGAGAAATGGAAAAAGAATGGGAGGCTGGAAGTGCCCTGGCAGAGCTGGAGGAACGCTGCCCTCGCTCCCAATCCCAGCTGGGTTCTGTGCAGGGAGTCAGAACTTGACTCATTTTTATAAAAAAAGATAAATTCATTTTTAAACAGGAAAAATGCCAAATTATCTCCAGCTTGTGGTTATGCATTTATAATTGGAGGGCCTTTCCAGCTAGTATATATTTTATATATACACATAATAAAGAAGTCTTTCTCTCTTGTGTGTGTGTAGATACATAAACTTTATATATTAACAGCAAATTTTGAAGGGTTCAGAAACAGTCCTGTCTTCAGCTGGCTGCAAATGTCCTTCTGTGCAGGCAGCTGAGGGATCTGCCATGGCCCTGCATTTCTGGGAGGATATTTGCAGAATTTATGAACCACTTGTCATTTATGTTGCATATTTGTCATTTCTGTGTGAAATTACAGACCAACTTTTGATGTAGATTTAAAAATTCAACTTTGATTTTAACGAATTTAGAAATCATTATTTACATAAATCATTTACCTGATTTTAACAAATCTCTTCGGCAGAGCTCCAAAAATTCAGCCTGACAGAGAAGACTGCTGTGCTTGCGTGCAAATTATTTTTGTAATCGGAGTATTTTTCTAGTGGCAGTCGGGAAAAACCAACCCTGTGGCTCTGCACTAATTCTTTTTCCCCGTGTCTGTTTTGTCACAGGATTAATGAGCTCTGTTAATTGCTCAGTGTGGGGGTGCAGGGCTGAGAGAAGTCCAGCTGTGCCCAGCTCCAGGTGGGCTGTGGGGAGGGAAGGAGCCTCGTGCTGTTGATCGTTGTTTTCCCAGGAATCTGGGAGGAAACTGGAATTTTTGGTTGGTTTGAGATGCCTGTTCCCAACCCAAATCCAGCTCCCTGCTGTGGCTGCAGGGGTGATTTTGCTGTCTGCCCTTAAGTAGAGCTTGTGGCAGGGTGCCGATCCAGATGTGGGGTCCTGGGTGGTGATCCAGCACAGCTGCCCAAACCTGACAGCATCTAATCCAGAGATTTTTGGTAAACTCACCATTTTTAACATACAGTATGCACGTGAAATCTGGAGTGGTTACGTTTGCACTTCACTGTTTGCCATCGGTACCCCCAGAAAGAACAGGGATTGTGGAATCTGGGGAACACAGGCTCTGCCCTCGTAGAATCTTTTAAAAAAGGAGTGTGACCATTGCTTCCACAGGTGCTGGGAGAAACCCAGGGTGAGACCCCACCATGGTGCATCACTGGGCCGCCCCTCTTGTCCTTGGCCAAGCTGGCTGATTCGGGGAGAAAAATGAGAATTTGTGTGCTGGGCCGGGTGTCCCCAGGACCACCCACTTCGTGGGGTGGGGACAGGGCTGGGGGTGACATTGGGAGAAACCAGAGGATTGGGGTCCAAACGCCATTGGATTGAGTCTGAGCTTGGAGAAGGAAATCTGGTGATGCTGCTGCTGCAGTGTCCCCGGGCCCTGGGTGGCACCTGCCTGTCCTGAGCCCCGGGCTGGACACAGGGACGGGGTGGCCTCATGCTGGGGCATCCCAGGAGTGGGAGAACAGGTCCAGCCTCCCCTCCTGGCTGGGCTGGCACCGATGCTGCCAGGGCTGGGGACAGTGACCCCGTGCCACTGCTGGGGCACACGAGGGGCCGGGCCGGGTGCCCTCGGGGAGGGACAGTGCGGGGCACCGGTGCGGGCCGTGGATGCTCCTGCCACGGGAGAAATGCCATCCGTGCCAGCCTGGCTGTGCCACTAACCAGGAGCCTGGCACTGGGAGCTGCCAGCCCCGGGGGGCACGGCCCGAGCTGGGGGTGCAGACAAATCCAGGGGCTTTGCAAGGAGGCACCGGGACAGGTCTCCCTCCTCCAGGGAATCAGGTTTCCCACCTGCCAAGGAGGAGCTGCAGGAGCGTGGAAGCCCCGGCAGCAAAGCCCTTTCATTTTTGTTTTTTTAATATTTTTAAGCTCCTGTTGTGGCAGCATTTCAAGCAAAATAAATAAATAAATAACTCGCATTCCCAACATTTCCTGCAGCACATCGGCTGCTCTGGCGTTTAATTGCTCGGGAGGGGCCGGGAATGAACCCACACTGGAGCTGCACAACAGGACCTTGCCCATGGCCAGGACAAGGAAGCAGCTGCTGCTCAGCCCTTGTGTCTGCACACTCCTGGAGTAAGGAAATAAAACCCTGGGCCAAAGGTTTGATTTTACACTTTATTTCAAAAAAAGAAAACACAAAACAAGAACACCATAACCCCCAAAAAAACCACCCGAATTTCAAACAATTATATTAATGGTGCTGCTTTTGCAGCCAACTGGGAGAAGATTGTGTGGTTGCAGACCAACTGCTTGAGAGCATTTCGGTTCTCAAACCTCCAAGTATAAATAATTTTTCCATCAATATCAGAAAATAACTTATTATATATCTTAGCATAAAAACGTGAGAATTAACATCCCAAAAATACAACGACATTGCTGGCAAAAGGCCTCGATTAACCTTGTTTGCTCGTTAAGGTGTTTAAAGCAGGAACTTTTAAGTGGCACTTAAGGACAAGAAAGAGGGGAGTTCCCGGGAGGGCTCCCTGGGCACGGCGGGCTGGGCTCATCCCCGTTCTCCTGGGCTCCCACGCTCGGCATCGCTCGGCTCCAGCCCCTCACATCGCTCCACAGCGGCCAAAACCCTCCCCCCCCCGCGACATCATTTTCCGCTTTTTTTTT
>WAAG01048927.1:38666-73352 GCA_013390105.1 Tichodroma muraria | reverse complement strand
CGGCTCGGCCCGCGCAAAATGGAGTCGGGCGTGCGGGGCGCCCGGAGCTGCCTCGGTGCCGGCGGGAGGGAGAGGAGTAACGCGAAATGGGAAATCCCAGCAATGAAGGGAATCGCGGAGTGGCTCGTGTTGGAAGGGATCTTAAAGGCCATCCCGTTCCGTGCCCTGTCATAGGGCACCTTCCACTGTCCCAGGCTGCTCGAAGCCGCGTCCAGCCTGGCCTTGGACGCTTCCAGGGATCCAGGGGCAGCCGCAGCTTCTCTGGGCAACCTGTACCAGGGCCTCACAAGCCTCACAGGGAGCAATTTCTTCCCAACAGCCTATCTAAAGTGGCACGTGGAATCCTGGAATGGTTCGGGTTGGAAAGACCCTTCTCGTTTACCCCTTGGGCAGGGGCACCTTCCACTAGACCAGGCTGCTCCAAGCCCCGTCCAGCCTTGTATCCTGAACTTGACTCGTTTTTCAGGTGGTCCGATGGATTTGGCAGGATATCTGGAAGTTCCTGGGCTTTCCAAAATCTGTTTGGGTCATTTTCTAGGGGAGCAGCGTTGACAGCAACCTTCTTGTTTTCATGTACATTTAAATAATAACTTGCGTGAATTCTTAGTTTTTGTAAATTTCTAAGGCATCCTACATGGAAAACTTTGGATAAAAAAGAAATTGAAGTATAAACAGATCGAAGAATCTGCTTTGGGAATTAGGAGGCCAGGGCCCCACATGGATAGGGAGGGATGTGGGCACATGGCGTCCCGTGCAGGCGGCTCCACCGCGCCCAAACTTCAGCGTTCCGGCAGGTGGATCACAGCTCGGGTCCAGAGGAATCCTTGAAAAGCACCGGAGTGTGCTGGTAGCAGATAATGTGGGAGCAAGGGAATTACAGGTCAACTGCAATTTCAACAAGCTCTTCACAGAGCACGTTGCTACGTGAGAGCATCCTAATCCTCCCGCGTTTATGTTACTGATTCTCCACTGTTTTGTGCTGATAAAGAAAGAAATAATTTTAATACATTATTTGTTTTGGGAAGTGGGTGTTACCAATGTTATTCGAAAGCACCTTGTGAGAAGACAAATTTAGGAACTATGTTAGAAATACTCTTGGCTTGTGGATCTCTTGCTCATTAAGGCTTCGGAGTGTTTTCTGTGTGAGGGATGTGTCCGGAGTCCCAATTGGCTAAGCCAGTGTCCTCTGGAAGCCGTGGAGAGCTGCAGGATCCCGGTGCTGTCCCCCACGAGGTACACCTGGGACATGGCAGTGTCTTTGGCACCACAGGAGGGGTTCGGGCAGGGCTGGCAGCCCCTCTTCACCTTCCGATTTTCACTCTTGTTTTCAAGAGCAGTGTGAAAAATAAGTGTTTTCGTGGTTTGTTATGGTAGTGAAACAGAGAAAGTCGGGGCTGCTGTTGTAGCAGTGTCGTAAACAAAGTCAATTTCCAGTTTGAAAATGTCTATTTTTGTGCGTGGCTGTTTTTGCAGTTCTGGCATCATAAAGGTGCTCGATGCCAGGGTTTGTTTCCTGTGTGAATATATTTTAAGCTATTCCACTACTCCATAAGGCTGCAAGTGATTTGCCTGCTGAATTAGCAGTTCAAAGCTTGGTGATGCTGAGAAATAACTCGTATTTTGGGTTAGGCTTCCACAGGAACCGGGTTTTTCTGAGTGCAGGGCATTGAACTGGAGATTCAACAGCCGGGGCTGTTCCATTCCAGTTCTGCAGCATGCCTGCTCCTCTCCCTGCTTCTGCTCCTCACATGGAATGCCTGTCCTCATTGGAGAGCCCTTCTCCAAGTGCAGGCTGCTGGGTTTAACCCCTTGTTTCCTCAGGGAGTCGGGAATGCTTCGGAAGCTATGTGTGCCATGCAAACTTCATGTTAAATACAGCTTGGAAGGTGAGGGAGACATTGTTCATCTGGGTGTGTTGGCTTGGATATCATTACAACTGCAACTTCTGTAGCCCCACCCAAATTTGACATTGCTTGCTAGGCAGGAACATGGTTCTGTCAAAAAAAAAAAAAATTGAAAATCAGCTTTGAATTTAAAAGCTGGTTCATGAATTTTGGAGCCAGTGTTTTGACAAGAAAATGGTGTACCAAAGCAGCAGTGTGTTTCTCCTCATCTTTTAAAGAGTAAACAAGGCCTTTCACATGAGTGGAAAAGAAAACTGTTACATCTTTGAGAGTGCTTGGTAAAGAAGAGAATGCCCACGGGAGGTTTTTATTTGCAATAAAAACCTTTTTAGAGGCCTAGGCAGGGAGAAAGAACTCTGGGCAGCTCGGTGGCACTGTGGATCCATAAGCTATTTTGAGAAGTGCACCAGAAGGAGAATCTCTGTCAGAGAATGTTGGACTGGGAGGATCTGTGTGGATGAGGACCTCAGTTAGTCACTGACCTGTACCTGCAGGTGTCACCTGTCTGGTACAGGTGGTGGCACTGCTGCCCAAAAGAGTTTCCAAGAAGAGAATCACAGGATCATTTAGGTTGGGAAACACCTCCAGGATCACAGAGTTCAGCTATTAGAACAGCTCAGGATGACTGTCTTAGGGAGCACAGGATTGACTGTCTTAGGGCCAGTGAGGTGATGCTCCCTTCATTTGGGTGTTGTTCAAATGGAACCCACTTGTTTTACCTGAAAAGCACCTTTCAGAGAAAAAAAAGCAAGTAAAAAAATCTTGCTTACCTTGACCTTTGTTTGAAAGTTGACTGTGTCATTTCAGCAGGAATTACTTAAGTTTTCAGTCAAACACAATTTGGAATCCTGGCTAAAAATGTGACTGAGAGGAGTCGGGTGAAAGCGGAGTCGCTCAGTTTATGCAGAAATAAAACTTCTCTGTGTGCTGGGGGTCGGTATCTGTCCCGGAGCACTGCGCATTCCGTTGATGTGTCTGCCTGATGTTTCAGGGATAAGGAGGATTGGCAGGAGGCCTGATCAGCAGCAGCAGCAGCAGCAGCAGGGCGAAGGCAAACCCATCGACAGGAGACCCGAGCGACGACCTCCCCGCGAGCGCCGCTTCGAGAAGCCCGCCGAGGAGAAGGGCGAGGGAGGAGAGTTCTCTGTGGATAAGTAAGAGTTTTGTCCTGATGATAAACAGCTTTCCTAGCTTTGGCAGGACAGGGCTGTCCTGCTGCTCGGGTAAAAAAGCCCATTGAATCAAGATTGAATTCCTGTCATGCAGATGATGACGCTTCCCTTTTCCATGGTTTTGTCCGAGCTTTAGGCTGGGAGTGATCTATGTGAACAGGTTCATAGGTGTAGGTGGGTTATGGTTTAAATCAAGATACTCACCATGTTTCTCTCCATCTATAGCAGACAGCTCAGGAAGGGAGCCCAAGCATAGCCATTTCCTGCAGGATGAGATTTGTTTGCTGTTACAGCTGTGGCTTTAATCTGCACAGCTGACTTAAAGCCAGCAAAAGTTTGTCCACGTAGGTGTTTGCACCTTGGCTGCAGTGGCTTCAGACCTGGAAGTGGTGAAGCCATCTTAGATCTATATGAAATTCAACTGTCTTGAGTATTGTGAGGCAGCCAGAATTCAAGTAATGTTGAAATATTAAAGTTTTAGTTGCCAAAGTTAAAATCATTTTAAAAGTAAGTAGGATGAAAGTGAGTTTAGTGGAAGTTTTAGCATCAGTTAATTGTGTGACACAATACAAAGATTACGTTTTGGAATTAATGCCAGAAGATGCAAACAAACAACAGTCCTGAGCACTTGTTTCCAGATTCTAAAATCATGGAACCACAGAATGGTTTGAGTTGGAATGGACCTTAAAGGGGATCTGGTTCCAACCCATATCACATGCAGGGAACACCTTCTGCTATCCCAGGTTGCTCCAAGCCCTTCCAGCCTGGCCTTAGACACTTCCAGGGATGGGCCAGTGACTTTTTTGAAATTAGAGCCTGAATCCAGCTACTAACTAATTCTCAAAGGAAAAACAAGTAAATAAAGTTCTCAAGGATGAAAAGAACACGCTGTACGTTTTTGGAGGCGAATCACTTGACCCAACTTACGAACAGCAATTAGATCAAAGCAAAACCAAGTAAATAAAATCCTCTGAGAGGACAAGACCATGAAATGCTGTCCATTGTTGGCGTGACTCCCTGACCTGTGGCTGTTCCATGCCAGACCCATCCTGGACCGACCCATGCGTGGACGTGGAGGCCTGGGCCGGGGCCGTGGCCGCGGGCGCGGGATGGGCCGAGGAGATGGGTTTGACTCTCGTGGCAAACGGGAATTTGACAGACACAGTGGCAGCGATAGATCGTGAGTCTTTACCTTTTCCTGTCCCTTTTGGCTCTTCTTTGCCTCTCTGACCCCCCCTGTTTAAAATTGATCTTTTGAATTTCTGTGTCTGGACACTATAATGTTAACTCAGTTTTGTTAGTTCTGTTTCACATTCACATTTCAGCGGCCTAAAGCACGAGGACAAGCGCGGTGGCAGCGGATCACACAACTGGGGAACCGTCAAAGACGAGCTAACGTTAGTAACCTGTCATTGCTCAGAAAACTATTAGCACTATGTTAACCAGCCCTAATTATGGCTTGCAGAACACCCAGGTTTAGCTGCCTTTTTGCCTTTGATCTCCGTGGTTTTTGCCACTCTTCTGCAGAGTATAAAACCCCAGCGATTCCTTGTAACAAGGATAGCTTCACTGTTCAACCAGAATTTTGAGGAAGTTTGGGAGATCTTGTGCTGGTTTTGTAACAATTCTTCGTTAAAACGAAACTGTTCTATTTGTAGTAAATTTTGATCAGGATAAGCATGCATTCTGTATTACAAAAATTCAGCCGTCCCATTGAAATCTATTTTTAATGCCCAAATCCATTTTAGGTTGGACAGCGGGAGCCTTTCAGGAGGGGTAGTTGGAAGCCTTGGGGAAAACCATTAGTTAAGTGGAAAGCATAGAATTTAAAAGGCACAGAGAGCACCAATCCTTATTGAAGCAGTAAATCCACCGTAGATCTTGATTGTTAATCTTACATGTCTTTAAAGAGGGATGAAGTTGTAAAAAAGCCCCAACTCCCAACGTTATGTAATTGCAGTGAATTGGATCAGTCAGCTGCAACTGAGGAAACGCCGGAGGGAGAGGAGCATCCGCCTGCTGATTCTGAAAATAAGTGAGTACCACCCCTCTCCGTGCTCCTGGCTTGCTTCAGGGGGGCTGCTGCTTTACCTTTAACCTCTGCTGTTATTCCCACATCTCTTTGACCAAACAGATTATCAGTAGATCATCCACAGTGCTGCTGAGCGAGTCTCCTTAAAAACCTCGTGTCTGGAGATTGTTGTCTTTAAACCATTCCTTGGTGTCCTGCAGGCGCCTTCAGATTTACACTCTGGAATTGCAGCTCCAAATTCCAAACCCAAAAACATCTGTGCTCAGACTAGGTAGAAAGGCCAAGCAAATGGGCCAGAGATGCCAGTGGAAGGCAACCTTTTAAACTTAGCTTTCCAAAACAGCCTTGGAGACTGTGTGCCTGAGCTGTAAGAGAAAAAAGAAAGGTTGTATCTTTCATTCTCCAGGCAGTTTTCAAAGTTGCCTGGATGTCTTCCCATCTCACTTGGACACTGTTACAGGAGGAACCAGGGACAGAATGAATGAAAGAGTAACCAGAGAAGCAGAAGGAGCCTTACTGATACTGATTTGATGTAAAAATACAATACAAATTTTTATAGTAGCGTAGTGTGACTAATGTTGTGTTTTACTGAGGAGTGGGCTTTGCAGAGGACTCAAAAAAATGGCAAACAGAATTTTGAAATGTTTGTTTCTAACGTGTTTGCTGTGGCTGGATTGCCTCACTGGAAACTTGGTCTTTATAGAAAAGCATCTCCACATGGGTAACTTTTTAATTGTCTGGTTTTATGTGGATCTTTGCCCTCAGTGTTTCAGCAGCACTGTAGGATGTTTTACTGCAGTAAAATCTTTGCCTTGAAGAAGACAAATTCTGATTACATCCCATGTCAAAAATCATTCTCTCCTACACAATGAGAAAAAGTTGAAATGCAGTAATTTTGACATAAAACCTTTGCATTATTTTTCAAAATTAATGGCTGCCAAATGAAAACCTTTGAAATTGAGGCTTTCATGATCTTTTTGCTGCACATACCCAGCATTGGTTCCTTATAAATCAGAAATTCAGTTGCATAAACACACTGAACAATGACCAGAGGCTTCCATATTCCAGTAGCTGGAATATGATCTGTTATTGAGCACAGTGGTTGTGTGTTTTACTTAAAAATAGCCTTTGGCACAAGGTAGAGGTGCTGTATCTCACAAATAAGTGTGCTGTTATTTTCTCAGTTTAGCTGGAAGTAAAACTTGTTTGAATAGTTGTCTTTGGTTCAACAAAGGAAGCAGATTATCCAAAGCTGCTTAAATTCTAGTTTTTAAAATACTAAAAAGCCTGAAAACTGTGGGAAGAACGAGTTCTCACTGTCTTGACTTGAATGTTTATGAGAGATGTATTTCAAAAAGGGGGAAAGGAGCTCCAAACAAGTTGTGACAGAAGTTAGGCTTTCAGATTTGGAAACAAAATTGACAGTAATGTGGAGATTTGATTGCATGGGTCAGTTTTAATTTTAACATTTTGCTATGCTCAGAGGTGGCTGAGTGTAATTTTTTTGGCACTCCCTCTGAAGGAGATGAATTTTCCTGTGGTAGAAGTGAGTGTTTATATTTTCACCTCTTAACTGCTAAATCCCTGACGAAGTTCAATTCATAACCTGGTACCAGCCAGCAAATGATTCTCAAATTGTATCCAGAGTGTAAATCCTTAGCTGTGATCATAATCTCCATGAATTCACTTCAGAGAGAATGAGGTTGAAGAAGTCAAGGAAGAAGGCCCTAAGGAAATGACCCTGGATGAGTGGAAAGCCATTCAAAGCAAGGATCGTGCAAAAGTCGAGTTCAACATCCGCAAACCAAACGAGGGAGCTGATGGGCAATGGAAAAAAGGATTTGTGCTCCACAAGTCAAAGAGTGAGGAGGTAAAGTGCCTTTCCATGCTTGGGGTGTCCGCTTTGTTTTGTTATTGATGAGCATTTTTAGAGTGGAAGCTCCATTCCGGGAGATGCTGACCTGCAGTTGGAAGTTCAGAAAGTGGAAACAGTGTTTTCTTTGAACTGGAACTTCGTTCTTGTTTATTTGAACAGCATTCTTTTAGCAAAATTGAACTTCTGCAGTAGCACAAGTGGCCGTTCTGGCTGTGGTTGGATTCAGGAACCGAGCTGTGCCCTTAGGTGTGTAAGAACTGCCTCTTGGTCAGAGTTTTGGGGGAGTGTTATCAAGTTTGCTTTTTAAAAAAGACAGCTTGTGTTACTTAGCATCTGTTCTGCAGTACACAGATTCATGGTGGTTGCTAAATGATGTCAGCTTGAAGGAAGGCTGGTCATGCCTCAGAGACCTTAAACCCAAACTGTGCATCTTAAATTTGTGACGTGGGTGTCTCCTCGCTTAGTGCTGTGGCACAGACAAGCTCTTGGGAAGGCAGTTGGAATGATTTATGTGCTCCAGTGACACTCGGCATAGCTGCTGTAGAATTGTTTAAATTTGTAGTTTCTCATTTCAGGCGTTGCATAATGTTCCTTGTTCTGATCCAAGAGTGGCAAGGGGAGATGCATAAGGGAGGGAAGTGCTGAGAGCTCTTGTTTTGTAATGCAGGGCTGTGCTAATCTTTAGTTTTAATCTTTGTTTTTAACACTCTGTAATATGTTAAGTAGCTCACTTAAGAGATTGGTGGCTGTAACTTTGTACACTGATGGTGCCGAGTCCTTTGAAGTGACTGGATAGTGTGCAATACTCTGTTTGCTCTCCTAAAATGTATTCCTGCTTTTTCACACCTCCCAGTTTTTGTCCTGGGGGCTGGGATACAATGCAGGGTGGGGGGCACTGCCCGGTGTTCCAAGGAAAGTTCCATTTCTGTTCTGATTGAGCTCACAGTGAGTTTGACTTGGGCACAAATCAGGCTGTTCCTTGCTGTGTGGGGTAGTTCTTGAAATGATTGCATGGCTGTGTCTCCTTTGAGCTGTTCACTGAAGGGTTCATTTAATGCTGCTTTCTCTGGCTTGGCTAGAAAAGGGAATTTGAGTTGCATTTAATGTTGCTGTGTGCTGGAAGAATGTATTAAGCAGAAGTATTTATGTACTTTACCAAGATTTACTAAACCCGTAGTTCATAAAATTCCCTCAGTCCCACTGAATCAGATTGATTTGACATTTACTCATCTGAGGGCACTCTTTAACATATGAGCATATGTGACAGTAAAGGTGATGCTATTTGTGAGAAATGTAGAGGCTAGAAAGATCCAGACTGTATTTTCCTGATTTGAAAACTGAATCTGTTAACAAAAAACAAAAAAAAAGGCAAAAAACAAGCAGAAAACAATAACAAATAAAAGAATCTGAACAAAAACTGTGAATAATCAAATTACTCCCATGGAAGACCTGACATAATTAGTGGATTGTTCTGTTTAAGAGGTGAACTTCTCAAATAAACAAGTTGGGTATTTTTAGCACCATCACATAAGAAGGTAACAGCCTCTTGCTGCGTAAGCATGAAAGTGAGGTATTAACAAATCTGCCTTTAAATTGAGCTGCTTTTAGCCTGCTTTATTGTACATCCAGCAGATGTGTCTCCCCATCTCCCTTCTTCATTGTTCCCTGATCCCATGGGAAGCAGTGTGGGGATTTTCTCTCAGGATTATAGGAGAATAGCTCTATAATACAGGCATTAGGAAAGCTTCCACTGCAGCTCCTTTGTGAGCAGCTTTAGAAGGCAAAATATTTAAAAGAACCACCAATCACCTGCTGTTTTCTCTCTTTGTCCTCTTGGATGTACTTAGGAGTCAAGAAATTAAGGTTTCTCTGATTCTTATTGGTAAGAAGGGAGATGATTTGTGGAAGTGATTTGGTTTATAGGTAAATTTTGGTTTTCAGCCCCAAATCTTCTGTTTGAAGAAGGCTGAAAAACACTGTGTGCCCCTATAGATCTCTCAGAAATTTGAAATGTTGTGATGAGCACCTGCATTCCTGCATTCCTGTAGCTTGAGAACTCTTTGGAGAATGCCCCAGGAGTCTGGGAAAAGGGAGAATGAGGAGCTGATGCTGCTCATCTGCCTCAGCCTTGGGAAGGAGCTGTCCTCCTTTTCCTCCTGCTTGTCCTCCTCACTGAGGGCTGAAATGCTTGGCCCGAGGTCTTTCCTCTTTTTCCCATTTGTGCTGCAGGTGCTGATGAAATGAGCTCTCAGTTCTGTCTCAGGTTTTTGCTGCTTCAGTCTGAAATCCAGGGGCATCGGCAGCCCCGGTCCAGTGAGCCCTTGCAGGCAGACCCGGCGTTCTGCCGTAGGACAGAGATCTCTTCTTCTCTGCAGCTGGTTTAGTGGCTTGAGTCTTCAGTTCTGACAAAAAACAGGAACAAGTTATATTGTGGACAGACAGATCCTAAAATTTATCCTGGAAGTGGAATCCAGGACTCCTGGAAAAACTTATACCCAGTAGATCTCTGTCCCTGCTGTGCCTCTTCAAACCTCGTAACTAATCCAGTCCCTTCCTTAGAGGAAGTTGCAGTGGGAGATCAGGAAATGTGTTTTGCAAAAGACTAATTCATCTCCTTAAAGCTGGGAGAAATGACTCTTGAGTGAAGGCTCTGCAGGAAGATTTCCATGAACAGTGATTCAGACATCCCAGCTCTTCCCATCTCTGTGCCTGGTGTGTGGCCATGCTGGAGACCAGCCTGCATGTGTGGTCTCTGCCAGGGCTTCCAGCAGCTCCTGGGCAACTTTTTGATGTCCATCCATCTGAGCTTTTTGTGGTGTCTGTCCCTCGGAGTGTTTTTTGGTGTCCATCCACCTGAGCCTTTTTGTGGTGTCCGTCCCTTGGAACCTTTTTGTGGTGTCGATCCACCTGAGCCTTTTTGTGGTGTCCATCCACCTGAGCTGTTTTTTGGTGCCCATCCCTCCCAGCATTTTTTGGTCTCCATCCTCCCAGTGCTTTTTGGTGTCCATCTGAGCTTTCTCGTCTCACGCTTGGCGCATCCATCCTGTGCTGTCCCTGGCCGCTTGCACAGCTGCTGCCTCCTCCCTCTGCTGCTCCACGTGCTCGGTGCCATCTGTAGCCAGCAGCTCACGTGACCTGAATACCTGTTGTTCCTGTATGTAGTTGAGTCTCATTTCTTCCTTTTGTTTTCTCCCTTTGTTCCTTTTGTCACTTTGGCGTGGACACACAACTGTCACCAGACAAAGGCGATGACAGAAATGCAGGGAAGTCTGCTGGATTCAAATGAGGTACTGATCCTTTCTCTCTAACTGGTGATACCTGGGTGTTAACGTCAGCCCCTTCAGCAGGGAACGTTTGGATATTAAAAACTTACCAAAATAGAGAATTTTATTGAACATGGAGCTTTTCTGTCCATGCCTGTTGTCTCACTGTGCACCATCCAGCACTCAGCATGGTTTTAGTCCCCTTGCTCCTCATCCTGCTGATTTCAAGCCTTATCATAAAAGCTTCTATCCTGAGTCCCTTTTTTTTTTCCTTGCTGCTGTTTCTCCATCTCTCACTGTCTGCTTTGGCGCTCTTGGTAGTTTGTTCTTAATTTTTGACAGCCTTCCCCAAGACCCTTAAGTGCAGCACTGCCTTCAAGAAGTGATGAGTTATTAAATCAGAACACCACTGAGTCACCAGTACATAGGAATTTAATGTCCCAGGATTATTTAGGATAAGGAATTTGTTCGCTATGTCTGGCTTATCACCCAGGTGATGGAAGAGGCTGAGGAGAATGTGCCGAGGTTTTTGTTGGAGTTTTAAAAGAGCTTTAATTACTTTGGATAGAGAAGTCACCAGGTTACTTAGGAAATTTGCGATTTGTTGGTTCAGTGGTTATACCAAAATCTAATTGTGGAAATACAATGATTTTTGGTGAACTGTAGTGAGTTGTTTTTAAATAGAAACAGCATAGGGACGGAAATGCACAGAAATATTGTACAAATCCACTGATCCCACCACTCAGAAAAGGGAATTATCACATGGCTGCCAGTAATTGGAAATAGAATCTCGGTACCGTGCAGTGATAAAAACTGTAAATAAAAAATAGCAAGAAAGGAATTTAAAACATCTCTAAGGTGTTTTGTAGCATTTACAGAGTGTTGGTGTGAGGTTTGAGTAGTGCCATGTCAGACTGAGGCGTGGGATGACTTTTCTTTTCGAGACAAACTTCCCAAGTTTGGCAGAGACATTTCCAGGGGAAGGGTGTACAGTGAAATGAATAAAACCAGGAGTGGAGTAGGGACTTCTGTTCTGTGGGATACATCCCAGTGGAATGTGTTGGAAATAAAGCAGCATGGAAGGGGTATTTTTTAATCAAACTGGGGATGGAGGGAGAGGCCAAGGGGGAATGGCAGGGATGGATGGGATACTGGGAAGGACCCATGGAATCCCTGTCAGCAGCTTTGACTCCAGACCTCTCCATCCCCTGGAAGCCTTGTGAAGGCTCCACAAATGGTAATTAAGGAGTGCAGGGTTTAATTGCATGATGTGTTGTCTTTGAAAGTCCGAATGTCGTGTAACTACAGCAGGAAGGTCAGTTGGAGTTGGGAAGCTTGAGCCTGCACATGGCATGTGTGTAGGAAAAGCAGGAAATTGATGATTGCTGTGCCAGGAGTTGGGGCTTGGAGGGAGAGGAAGTGTTGGATGTTGTCATGTTTCCAAAACACCGTGGCTGAGCTGTGATAGGCAGGTTTTTACATTTTTTGTGTTATCCTAGATGCCAAAAACTGGCTTACACGTGGAAAAAATATTTGTGTAAAATAGGGCAAATAATAGCTTTAAAAACACTTGGTGGGGTTCAGCGTGTAACTGGAATTTTCACAAGGTGCTGAATAATAACATATTTTGGTGGTGGTGTTTGTAACTCCTGGGAGCATGCCTTGCTCCTCCTCCGGGCTTGGGTTTCCACCAGATGCACTGGGAACAAACCAGTAAGAGAATTTCATGGCAGAGGTGCCGAGATCCACATTTTCCAGTGTCACTGGTTCCATTTTAGCTCCTTCACTTCCTTGTGTTTGAGCTTTTTGTGCCTCATTTGCTGTTACAGCGAATGCAGAGCAGTGAGGGATTCTCAGCAGATCCCTGGTCTTTATTTGTTTTAGCCCTTGATAAATACTTAAGTGTAAATCCTCAGGGAGCAAAATAAGGATGTGTGACCAAGAGTGGAAAAAGAATGGAAGGAGTTGATTGAACCAGGACACAAAATGAGAATTGCTACAATACGAGATTCTGTACTGGCTTGGTAATAGTCAGTCTGGTCTGGGATAAGGACACGTTGCTCTGGTGGAATTTTGGGAAGGATTTCTCCATGGAAAGGGTGGTCAGGCATTGGAAGGAGCTGTCCAGGGAGGTTTGGAGTGCCCATCCCTGGGGCATCCAGGGGAGGACTGGGCATGGGCTGGTGACAAGGTGGGGATCGGGCGCAGGTCGGACTCAATCCTGGAGGACTTTTCCGACCTCAGTGATTGCGTGAACTCAAGAATTATCTTGGAAAGGCAAAATCCTTTGATTGCTAAGAAATTCCCAGGGAGTCTCCCTGGGGAGCGGGCGATGGGGCCGTGCGATGGGAGGTGAGCGGGGGCTGTGGTGGCCAGAGCACAGCTCCAGGCACACTTTGAAGAGGATTTTGGTGGTATTTCCCTGCTGATGGAGAAACCCTCGTTGCAGGCTCATGCTGAGGACTCGGTAATGGATCACCACTTCCGCAAGCCCGCCAACGACATCACATCCCAGCTGGAGATCAACTTTGGAGACCTGGGCCGCCCCGGCCGCGGCGGCAGAGGGGGCCGGGGGGGCCGAGGGCGTGGGGGCAGGGCCAGCCGTGGAGGCAGAACTGACAAGGTGAGCGCCGCCCCCAGCTCTCACCCACTGGGGAATTCGCTTCCTCTGCTGCTGGGATCTTCCCGTTTTCCCGGGGAGGTGCTCTGACAGCAAACAGCACGTTCTAAACCCAAGTGAAAATCCTTTTGTGCGAAGTTTCCTTTAAACCAGGTTGTTAAACAAAAGGAGGAGTGTTTGGGCAGTGTTGTCACCACACAAAAAAGGGAGGGTGAATTTTTAAAAAGTGTCTATCTTTGCGTGTAAACCTGAAAAATGACTTTGCAGTGTGGACAGATCTGAATGTACCATGAGCTGCCTCAGCTGGAGCCAGAGCAGAACCACGAGTGCTGGGCTGGTTATTTTCAGCCACAGCCAGGACACTCCGTGTGCACTGTGACCTGCTGGGGGTGAAGGACTGGTTGTACAGCTGCCTGTCAGATCTTGAACCTGAGAATTCAGATTTTCCAGTTGGAAACGGGGCTCTTACTGGTTTTTCTCTAACCTGCAGTAATCTTCTTCCCTTCTTTGGTGCCAAGGCACCAGGGGAATGCTCTGGAAAAATACTGAATGGGGTTTGGGAGAGGATATGTGAAGTTGGAGCACTGTAGTGCAGCTACAGTGAAGATTTGATTTACTGTGAGTCACTAACTTGCCTTAAAGACATCAGTCAAATTGTTACTGATTGGAGGGCGAGCTCAGTCTGTGTGCTGTGGTTTTCCTCACACAGATCTGCTCATTTTTGTCCCTTCTGGCAGACACAGGCTTCACAGATTTTAGTTTATTAGTTGGGAAGCTCTCTCCTGACAACAGTATCAGTTGCATCTTAAGATATATAAGATATATTTTATAATAATATAAGTTGTGTTTATTGTATTGTGATATACAATATCAGAGTATTTTAAGGAACTGAAATGAAACAGTGGTGGTTTGCTCTGAGTTGTTTCACTAATACTCTTCAAGAATGCTGTCATAAAGTAATTCCAAGCTTTCCTGCAGCTGATTTTGTGTTGCTTTTGTTTCCTTGCAGTTGGTCAAGGAGTTTGATGTGATCCACACGCCCAACCAGGTGGGTGAGCTCTGCATGTGCATTCCCTGGGAATCAGGGACCAAAACATCCCTCCTTTTTTTGGCTGTTCCTGCTCCTTTGTGCTGAGCAACGGGAGATGCTGAGCCTGTAGCTTAAGCCCTGCTATTACTTTTAAATTCTGGTTTGTGGCCTGAGGAGTCTTAGGCAAGGCAGAGACTGCAGCTACAGGTGTTGATGCAACTCTCACTTTAAATATATTTCTATATATTTATTTGATAAATTAATATCATGAAAGGAGGTTCCACTGTCTTGGCTTTTCCCATTCTTCTCCAAGGACCAAGTGAAGAGTATGAAACTCTTCATTTCTGCACTGGTTTTTACATGTGGTGCAGAGCCTTTCAGAAAACTCTGTTGGAAACTACTGAGGAGATCCTTGGCTGATGCATGAATTTTTAGGACTAAAGATTTGGCACAAAAATTACTTTTATCAACATCTGGTTTCTGAGTGGGAAAAACTAAACATGAAAAACTTAATTTGTGCTCCAGACAGGGCCTTTCCTGTAACCTTTCAGTTGTGTCCCTCAGTGAGGATTGGTCCACAGGGAAGGATCTGCCCATGGCAGGAGGTTGGAATTCCATGGTCTTTAAGGTCCCTTCCAACCCATTCTGAGACCTCTTTAAAGAGAATTGTGCAATAATGATGTTTAAACATCAGTTTGCCTACAGTGCCTCTCCAGATAGCTTGAATTCAAAAACAAGTATAGGAGGCTTTGTAATCCTTGGAATAAATAAAATAAGGGTTGTTTTTGTGATAATTTCTCCAGCCCCAAGGTGCTGCCCCCTCTGCCTCAAGGCAGTAACTCTGTGATGTTTCTCTTTCAGTCAAGTGCTTCTGCTCCTGACGTAGATGACCCAGAGGCTTTCCCAGCTCTGTCCTAAACTGGATGTCATAAAGCCAACCCTGCCCTGGTCGGGCCTTCCTCTCCGAGGCTTGCATGCTTAAGGATCCTAAAACAACTAAGAAATTGAAAAAACAAAACAAAAAAAAAAAAAAAGAGACTGTCATTCATACCATTCACACCTAAAGACTGAATTTTATCTGTTTTGAAAATGAACTTCTCTCGCTACACAGAAGCAACAATATGGTAGTCAAGTTTTGTATTTAGAAATGTAATGGTAGCAGGGATGTTTTCATAATTTTTTCAGAGATTATGCATTCTTCATGGATACTTTTTTGTATTGCTGCTTGAAAATATGCGTTTCCAAACTTGAAATATAGGTGTGAACAGTGTGTACCAGTTAAAAGCTTTCCCTTCATTTGTGTTCATTTTTTTAATTCAGGATTTTAGGCTTTCCCCCTTCCTCCCCCCAAACTCCAAACTAGGTTTTAATTATTGCACACTACTTCAGTTTCCTTAATTCCTCTTTGGCAGATTTTTCTCAGCCCATGGAATCTGTGGAATATTAATTTGGCAGACTATTAGTGCTGTATGGAATGAACTCCTGGAGTTACTTAAGTTTCAATGCTTCATTTCCAACATGGAAAACCAGTCATGTTTGCATCTCTGTTGGGTAGTTTGTTTACACAAAATCTTTCTGGAAAACTGAAAGCAGATACTTGAAATCAAGGTTCAAAGCACATTGGTTTATGATTCAATATCTGTGTATGGATCCAGCAATGGGTAACTGGTCTGAAAACCAGGTTTTTAAAATTCCTGTATCCCCCCTTTCGCTCCCCCTTTGGATCTTTATTCCTTCATCCTTCCCTTCAACAGGACAAGATGCTTTGTTGGCAAAAAAAAAAAAAAAAAGAAAAAAAAAAGTTTTTAAATTACCTTTGCTTTTTGTTTGAGAGGATACCCTGAGATTGGGGTAATTCCTGTTGTTGGAGCTGGGATTCCATGAGTTTGGAATTGAGATTTCAAATGAAATCCCAATGAGTTTGGAATTGTTGGAGTTGGGATGTCCTGAGATTGGGGCAGTTTCTGTCCTTGGAGCTGGGATTCCCTGAGTTTGGGGTAATTGTTGGAGTGGGGGGAAGGTGGCAGCTGTGGCTCTGGAAGCCCATGTGGATTCCAGGTGGGATGTGGGATTGACACACAGGTACAGCAGTACCTGAGGCATTCCCAGCACTGCTCCAGGTGTTCCCAGGAAGAAGCTGAGCTGGCTCAGGAGGGAGTTGTGGCTCATGGCTTCAGACTGGGACAATGGCAATCTGTGCATGAGACACCAAAAATTCAGCCCAAAACCTCCACACTTCACCTTTCCATCCAAATGCAGCTCTGGCTCAGTGCAGTGCTCAGGATCTGCTTGGGACATCACCAAGGAATGTTTTTCCAGAGGATGATAGTAAAAAATTCCTTCTCCCCCATCAAAATCCACAATAGGTTCAATTTTTTCCCCGTGTATCCCTTTAATACACAAAATGAGTTGAGTGAAATGACTCATAAAAAGGATTTCTTAGGGGTTTTATCAGCATTTGTTAGGAGAATAGGAACAAATCTCATTTTATTTCATGTTTTCCTCTTTGGCCAGCTTAGAACATATTTGTAGTTTCTTAGGTAGGTAGAAAACTGAAGGTAACGCCCTATTTTTATAAAAACTGTACAGGACAGGCAAGGAGTGCTGGAGACCTTGGAGTATGGAATACCAGCCTGTCAGCTGTGGTGTTAGCAGCTGGCTTTGCTTTCCCTGAGCTGTTTCCCACGAGAGCTCGTGCTGTGACCCACTGTGAGTATCATGGATCAGTTCCCTCCCCTGGATTTCCAGCCCCAGGCAGGAGGAGGAGGCAAATTTTCTGACAGAGGGTGGGAAAATCTCTTGGTTCACCTCTCCTGACTCAGTGTGGGGCTGTTGAAGGAACAGAGTTCTCCCTCTCCCATTGTTTGGTGGGATCCAGCCTTAGGGACTCCCTGGATAGCACAGAAACACATGGAGCAAAGCTTTCCCTGGAACACCAACCTTCCTTGATCCAAACTCTATTTGCTGTTCCAGCTGCCTCCCAGGTGATTTTGCTGGCTGGATTTTTTTCCCTTTTCCTGCTCTAGAGCATTCCCAAATGGCACCTGGAGTGATTTTCAACACAGCTTGTAACTTAAAATTGGTCCTTCTGCTGTTCTGCCAGATGTAAATTTGCCTCTTTCAGTCCATTTGTGTCAAGAACTAAAACTGTGAACATTTATCTTTAATATTGGTGGGTGTTAACTGAAATAAAGGTTTATTTTCATGCTCTTTTAAAAAAAAATGTCCTGAAAACACACGGAAATGAAACCACTTAGGTTCATAGTGGCTCATCTAGGGTCTGTCCCAGGAAGTCCAGTTAGCATTCCCATTCCCAGGATGGATTTTGTCTTGGAAAAGCATCTCTCAAGTAGGTTATTTATGATTAATGAACTTGCTTTCAGTAACATTTTTTGTGCTCTTGCTCCTGCTGTCACAGCAAATCTAGGGGACTACAGCTTTGAAATTCTGATCCTTTGGAAAAAAGAGCAGAAAAAGTTGGAAGCATGGAGCAAATTGGCTTTGGAATGAACAAGGGCAAGGTTTGAGTAGGGCAGTTGATCTCGGAGGTGGTGGGAGGGAGCAGGGGGCATTGATTGATCAGTTCTAGAGTTAGCTGTGTGGGGAAGGCCAGGGATTCTCCTGGAATGTCAGGAATCAGTGGGAATGTGTGGTGGCAGCAGTTGGAGGAGCTGAGCCCAGGCTCACCTGTAACAGCTCTGCCCACAGGGATGGGTTTGCACAGCCAGAGCTCTGGTTTGATAAACCCAGCACCGACCCAAAGGTGCCACTTCCAGCTGTGCCACGTCCAGCTGTGCCAGCCTGCTGCTTTCCCAGAGTCATTCCAAGGACCGAACTCCCTGCCTTGGGCACTGCTGGGCTGCTCTGCCTCAGCCAGGTTGCACACTTGGGGTGGCCCCAGGAAAGCCAAACCTGATACTCCTGCTGGAAGGGGTGTCCTGAGGGGGGAAACACTTCCTGGGGTGCTCAGGGCCATTACTGGGAGACTTCCAGGCTGGAGTTACAAAAGTCTGGTTCTTGTCTTTTGGAGTAAGATTGGACACGAAACCCCACATTTTGGTTGATTTTGAGATTTGCAGAGCAAGGAGAAAATGAATTCTAACATTCTGTTGTGGTAGAAAATCAATGTGCAGAAAAAGATGAATGGCAAAACAGTGCTTTATTAAAAAAACCAACCTTTTTTGGCATCCAGTCTGCCTTTCTAGTTCTATTTGATTTGCACACCTGACTTGAGGGGCGGAGTTGTGGTGCTCAGGCAGAATCCTCTTGCCAGGGTGGTTCCCAGGTGGGATGTGGAGGGCAGGCAGCAAGTTCTGGTTTTTTGGATGTCTGACCCACTTCTGAGGGAGATGTTTTCCTTTGATGACGCCCAGCCAGGTGACACAGGTGGGACCAGACCTCAGAACCCCGAAGCGAAATGGCATCAATAGCTTGTGTCCCTGGTTGAGGATGCAGAGGATGCTCCAGGTAAGTTCATACCTGGACTGCTCCATCTCTAGCTACAACATTTCAGCTTCATTTTTAATTGTTCTGTGTAAAGCTGGAGCTTGACCAGAGAAAACAACAGAAAGCCAAATTCAGATTTCCAACATTTTATTTATATACACTCATCTGGTAAACAAAGTCATTAAATGTGTAACACCCTTCCAGCCTGTAATTAGAACACTCCAATAAATTACTTAAATTCCTCTTGACAATCCATTTGACTGAGTACAGGTGCTGCCTGATGCTTTTAGTTCTGGTGAGGAATTTTCCTGCCCTGAACTGAGGCAAGGGAGGGAGCCTGGCTCTGGTGCTGTGCCCCTCGTGGGTCTGGTCTGGTGTCAGTGGGGACTCTGACTTGGTGCCAGGGGAGGAACAAGAGGTGCTGAGCTGTTCCATCCTTCCCTTTATGCGGTTCCTTGCTCTTTCTGGTGGAAATGATGACTTCCAGCTCTGATCCTGGGCTGAGCCCCTCGTGGCCAGGCAGTGAGACAGGGCTTGAGGCAGCCCAGACTCCAGGAAGGGCTCCCAAAATCCCCAAAATCCTGCTGTGGCATCCCCAGCTGTGCCTGATTGCAGAGTGTGCAGAGGAGCAGCCGTGTCCTTCGGTGAGGTGGGACTGGGGAAGGGTTTTGTCACTTGGAGGTGTCAATGGGAGTGACTGGACTGGCTGTGCTGAAACACTGAAATATTTCATAAAAGTGCCAAAATCCAGGCTGAGCTCACATTGAAATGATGAAATATTTCGTAGAAGTACCAAAATCAACGCTGAGCTCACGATGAAACACTAAAATACTCTGTAAAGTGCCAGAATCCAGGCTGAGCTCTCATTGAAACACCGAAATACTCTGTAAAGTGCCAAAATTCCTGCCGGGCTCACATCGCCCTCTGCCTACCTTGGGAAGGAGCTGCAGTTCAGTTTCACTCGATCCAAAGTCAGATTCCCTTGGCAGCAGAGGGCGGGGGGCAGGAATGCGGTCGGGAAGAGGGGGCTGGGGTCGGGCTCGGGGGCAGTGCCCGGCCCCGGGGGCAGGGCCGAGCTGCCGGGGTTGCAGATGTACTCGCCCACGGGCTCCATCGCCTCCGCCACCAGCCTCTGGTACAGCGCCGGGAGCTGCTGCTCCTCGGCCGGGCTCTCCTGTGCCCAGCCCCCGTGCCCCCTGCTGCCAGCGCTGCCCACCACGAGCTTGTCCCCGGGGCTGGGGGGCTCGGGATGTGCCCGGGTTTCCTCCACCGGGGTCGTTTCGGGCTCTTCGAAGCCGCCGAGCAGGAAGGGGCTGGAGGGAGCGCTCAGCTCCGCCTGGGGGGGGACACGGAATGAATCCCGGCACGCATCTCCCGGGACTCCCTCCTCGCATTTTTAGCCGCTCTTCCTGCTAAAAATGGGAGATCTCTGCCTTCTTCTGGCGTTTAATTTGCCCAGCAGTCTCCTCCAGCGGAGATTATCTGCTGCCAGAGATTGCTGGATTTGCTGCTTTAGGAGATTACTGGCTCGCGAGGCTCCAATTGGTTTTTTTTATGAAGGTTGTGGGATTAGGATGAAAAACCTCTCTAATTTACCTTGGTAGCCGTTAAGTTCTTGGCCCACGTGGCGTTGGCAGGGTCAGGAATGGCTTTGCTCTGCCACTGTGGCAGGAGGAGGGACAGGAGCTCTTGGAATCTGCAGGGGGGATAAATGCAATTAAAAACATGAATGGTGAGACCTGCAGTGCCCAGGTGGTACCTGCACCACCCTTGTGCTCCTTGAGCATGGAATTAACCCAGGTGTGATCATGGATCTGCCCTCAGAGGGACCTGCAGAGCTCTTGGCTGGGTGGGGATAATTCCCTAGGATTGCTCCCCTTCAGTTTGGTTTCAAGATCTGGTTAAAAATTCACAGTATCTATGGACTACAGGTGTATTTATTTTAAGCTCAGAGCCTGTTTTTATTTTCATTCATGGACTCTGAAACCTTCATTTTGAATAATCCTCACTGTTCTGTGCTCATGAAAGGGGCATGACCATCCCATAGGACAAGGGAAAATGGTTTTAAACTAAAAGAAGGTTTAGGTTAGATGGGAGACAAGATTTTTAAAATGCAGTGGCCCAGGGTGCCCAGAGAAGCTGGGGCTGCCCCTGGATCCCCGGCAGTGTCCAAGGCCAGGCTGGATGGGGCTTGGAGCAACCTGGGATAGTGGAAGGTGTCCCTGCCCATGGCAGGGGTGACACTGGGTGGGCTTTAAGATCTCTTTCAACCCAGACCATTCTGGGATTTAATCTCCTAATAGCCATGCCAGTTTTACAGGGACACAGCCGATGGATCCACTCACACTTTCCTTGCTGGAGGCACAGCACAAACGCAGGCTGAGACGATGAAGAAGCTGCAGGTGAACACCAGAGTCACCCAGCCCCCAGCACCTGAAATGCAGAGCAGCCACCATTCAGCTCCATCAAAGAGATGAAAAAAACCCCAAATCTGTCTGTGCTCCGTGAATAAACCACCCTTCAACTCTGAGGAAACATCTCAGCACAGCACTGGGAGCTTAAAGGCGAAGGAAGAGATGCCACGACTTAAAACCAGCTGAAACTGGTGCCTGGAGAGGCTGACCTGGAGCACAGACTAGACAGATCTAAAAGAATAAAGCAGGTATTTATTAAAAGGCCTCAAAAGGATACACCTTGGGCAGCACAAGAGCCCAGCCAGGGCTACACCCAGGATGGATCCAAGATGGATCCCGGTCACGAGTTTTCACATTTTTATAAGTTTTGGTCCATTTACGTATTTGGGTTAATTGTTCAATTACAGCTTCAGGTTATGAAGTCCCATCCTCCTTGTTTGCTCCCCTCAGTTGCCCACTGTTTATGCTTTTTGGGCCTGAAGCTTGTAGCGGTTGGCCTTGGTCTCAAGCTGGAAAAGGATTGTTTTGTCTGTGCAGAGAACTTACTAACACCTCATATGAAGCTCAGAGCTACACACCTAGGCAGCACAGAATGCGAAAAATACGAAAGCGAAAACTTAAGGTAAAGAAAGAGATCACATCTTAAAACCAGCTGAAACTACAAATCTTCAGCAACTGAACAACACCACGAGATCTTCAGAACGCTTGGGGAGCTCCAGTGGCTACAGAGGAGCAGGAAAAGCATTCCCAGTGTGTGGAAAAGAGGATCCAAGGGCAAGGAACCCCCTGGCACCAGTTCCTTACTCTCCAGGCAGACGCTGTCGTTGTTGCCCTGGGGCCCCTCCCCGGCCGCTGTCGCTGCTGTCATCCAAAGGTCGTGGTGCTCCCCCGGCTCCAGGTCAGGGATGTGCAGGGAGTGAGGAGCCTTCCCGGCGGGAATGGCTGGAGGGAAAACCGGGATGGAAATGGATAGCCTGGCACGGGATTTGGTGGCCTTCAGCTGGAATGGGGCTCTAAATAGGGGTAAGAAGGGGAGGAGGAGGAAGAGGAGAAGAGGAAGAAGAGGAGGAGGAATAAGGAAAAAGAAAAGGAAGAAAAATAAAAGGAAAAAAAGGAGGAAGAAGGAGAGTAGGAGGAAGAGGAATAAGGAAAAAGAAAAGGAAGAAGAGAAGATGAGGAAGAGAAGAAAAACATAAAGAAGAGGAATAAGAGGAGAAGGAAGAGGAATAAGAGGGGGAAGAAGAGGAAAAAGAATAAGAGGAGGAATAGAAAGAAGAGGAATAAAAGAAGGAAGAAGAAGAGGCAGAAGAGAAGATGAGGAAGAGAAGAAAAACATGGAGAGGAATAAGAGGAGAAGGAAGAGGAATAAGAGGAGAAGGAAGAGGAAAAAGAATAAGAGGAGGAATAGGAAGAAGAGGAATAAAAGAAGGAAGAAGAGGAAGAAGAATAAGAGCAAGAAGAGAAGATGAGAAAGAGAAAGAAGAAAACCATAAAGAAGAGGAATAAGAGGAAGAAGCATAAGAGGAGGAGGGAGAAGAAGCAGGGATAAATCTGATAGTTCCAGACTGAAAGGTAACTCAGCATGATCCTGCTGGAGACCTGCAGTAATGAAGGGGGAGCAGGAGAAGCATTTCCAGCCCCCAGGCACCCACCGTGGACCTTGGGCTGGCCCTGCCTGTCCCTCCTGTGCAGGTAGATGTGGTACCCAGTGATGCAGCCCCTCTGCTGGGGAGCTGGGATCTCCTCCCATGAAACCAGGACACCACTGGCCCAGGGGGTTGTGAACATCTGGGGCCCGGCTGATGGGGCTGCAAGACACAGGACTGCTGTTAGAGCTGAGCTTAAAATGCCTTAAAACCACCTTGGAAGGGTGTTCCTGGGGTTTACCTTGTGCTGTGGAGTTTCCCCTGACTGATGCTGCCTGTCCAGCTCTGTCCTGATAAAGTGCAGACACGTGGATCTGATAGCAGACGTTATCTCTGATGTGCTCTGGAAGGAGAAATTACAGCTGGGGAGTTGCTTGTTCAAGGATTTGCAGTCAGGGCAGAAATATTGCAGCAGCTGCTTAAATCTGAGATAAATCTTGTGATTATTGATAGATCTTTCATAAAGAAGGGAAAGAAATTTTCTCTGATCTACTGAGCCCGGCAGAGCTTTACTGAGCATTAAACTGAAAATGAATGGTTTCCCACTGCCCGAGGGCAGGGCTGGATGGGATATTGGGCAGGAATTCTTCCTTGGGAGGGTGGGGAGGCCCTGGAATAGAATTCCCAGAGCAGCTGTGGCTGCCCCTGGATCCCTGGAAGTGATTTTAGTAAAAATTATAGAAATATAGAAATACAGAATCCCAGACTGATTTGGGTTGAGAGCGACCTTAAAGCCCATGCAGTGCCACCCGTGCCATGGCAGGGACACCTCCCACCACCCCTGCTTGCTCCGAGCCCCGTCCAGCCCGGACTTGGAGGCCAAATCCACACCCGACTTGTTGCTTAAAATATTTTCCAACCAAGCTGGTGCCGTGCCCAGCCCAGGGTGGCATTTACCTGCTATCACCGTGCGCAGGCGGGACGGGGGCAGCTTCACCCAGGTGTGCTGGGGCTGCAGGTGTGCCTGCCTCCAGGGCTCTGCCCACTCCACCACGTAGCCCCCGACGGGCAGCACGGGCCCAGCAGGGGGGCTCCAGCTCACCAGGATGCTGCTGTTCCCCAGGGCCACGGCGGAGAGTCGCTGAGGAGGGGGCAGATCTTAGAGGGGAGAACAAAAACCGCTGTCAGCACGAAGTTATTGCAACCTCCGTGCAGCCGTGAGGTTCCATGTGTGGGTTTTACTGGGTCTCGTCCACTTGGGCGCCGTGGGAAGGATAAAAATGTAATTGTAATTAAAGAGGAGGTGCTAATGGGAGGGTGAGGGGTTTGATGACAGGAACAGTGACATTCCAAGGGAAACAGTTAAATTTTCCAAGGGAAATACAGGTTGGATGTTAGGAAAAAGATTTTTATGGAAAGAGTGATCAAGTACTGGAATTGTCTGCCCAGAGAGGTGGTGGAGTCACCATCCCTGGATGTGTTTAAAAAAGGAGTGGATGTGGCACTCGGTGCCAGGGTTTAGTTGAGGTGTTAGGGCTGGGTTGGACTTGATGACCTTGAAGGTCTCTTCCAGCCTGGTGATTCTGGCATTCCATGATTCTGTGGTTCCGATATTCTGGGATTCTAGGATTCTGGGATTCTATGATTCTGGGATTCTGGAATTCTGTGATTCCTGTCTGTTCTCATGGACTGGACACCCACAGCACAGCTCGGTTGTGCCGTCCCAAACCCCAGGAGGTGCTGGCACGGCACGTCCCAGCACCCTGATGGAACGGCAAGGAAGGATGAGGAGCTGCTGCAGTGATTCCAGAGGAGGAACGGGGATATTCCAAGGGCTGGAGCCCCTCTGGCGAGGAGCCGGGCTGGAGAAGGCGTCTGCAGGGAGAAGCGGCTCTGCAGGTCCGATCCCTGCGGTTGCAGTGGGAGGAGCACAGAGCGGGGGGAGCGCAGCGGCGGCAGGGTGCGTGGCTCGGGCAGAGCCCGGCTGCGATCCGGGGGATCCCGAGGCAGCGGGGCCTTACCTGGGCTGCCCGGCTGGGTCAGGATGGCCGCAGGGGCGGAGCTGCCCCGGGGGTTGCGGGCGGTGACCCTGACCCTGTGGGCCACCCTGGCGGTGACCCTGGAGAAGCTGGTCTGGGTGGTCTGGTGGGATTGTGCCGAGAGCTCCCCGTGCTCCAGGGCTTCCAAGGTCACTGTGTATCCCAGGATTCTCCCTCCTGCCTCTGACTTGCTCAGAGCCTGCGGGGAAAGTGCATCTGTCACTGGCTTCTGACAAAGGTGCTGTCACCTGGGAATGCAGGAGAGGGACTTGGGACAAGGCATGGAGCGACGGGACACAGGGAATGGCTTCCCACTGCCAGAGTGCAGGGCTGGATGGGATATTGGGAAGGAATTCCTGGCTGGGAGGGTGGGCAGACCCTGGCCCAGGGTGCCCTGAGCAGCTGGGGCTGCCCCTGGATCCCTGGATATGTCCAAGGCCAGGCTGGATGGGGCTTGGAGCACCCTGGGACAATGGAAGATGACCCTGCCCCTGGCAGGGGTGGCACTGGTGGGCTTTAAGGTCCTTTCCAATCCATTCCAGGATTTATTTTTCCACTCAATTCCAGTTTAGTGAAGCTCTTTTGCTGTAGGATGCTGATTTTTCCAGCAGCAGCAACAGCTGGGGACAGTGAAACCCTTCCTGCCCTGAGGCTGAATTCCAGACACATTTGCACAAGGCAGGAAAAAAAAGATTATCAACTGCTCAGCTGGATTTGTCAAAATGAGCAGGTTTTGCTTGGGAGAAACTCTGGATTTTACTTAAAGCCCCCATAAAGAATTATTTAAATTGAACCACTCAGAGCTCACATCTCTGACAGTCTGTGGAGCACCACACCCTGGTTTTAACACCCCTCTGGGTGCCTGCAGTTGTACTCCCAGTTTCGGTTTCCTGCTGTTTCTGTGACATTAATTCATTTGTTTGGCTGATTTTTGTCGTAACAAAGCAAAGCACAAAGCACAAACCAAAATGTTTGCAGTGCTTTGGCAGCGGCTCAGGACAGGCAGCACTGGAAACCTGCTGAAATTAAATTTTCAACCCTTTTCTAGATATTTTTTGAGAATAAGAGCACACCCTTGGTAGGAAGTGGTCCTGCGTGCCAGTCTGGCTCCTGTGAAACCTCTAAAGGCAGTTTATTACCCTGTTTTATGAATGATACTGCAGGAAGTCATTCCTGATAAAGTTCTGCAAGATAAAGGACTTTGAGTTAAAGCCACAACGTCTGGGGTCACAGAATCTCATGGGCATTTCTGCTTCCACTTGCAGTGTGGTGCTTGTTGGTGGGGGGGTGGGGGGGAATGCAGTGAATTATTTCACCCAACTCTGGTGGGTTTTAAACCAAATTCTGTGTAGAATGTCCCCTGTGGGGTCCCAGCCCGCAGCTCTGCCCACCAAACCCCAAAAATGCTGGGGAATCTGGAGAGTGGCTTGGGATAAAAGGAGGGAGGACACAGGAGATGGCTCCCCACTGCCAGAGGGCAGGGCGAGGTGGGATATTGGGAAGGAATTCCTGGCTGGGAGGGTGGGATGGGGCTGGGGTGGGTTTCCCAGAGCAGCTGTGGCTGCCCCTGGATCCCTGGAATTATCCAAGGCCAGGCTGGAGCAGCCTGGGACAGTGGGAGGTGTCCCTGCCCATGGAACAAGATGACATTCAAGATCCTTCCCAATCCAAATAATTCTGGCTTTCCATGAAACTGTAGGTAGAAAAATGATGATGAATCTCCTCCCAGGGAGGGGACCCTTGGTCTGTGGCCCTGTCCCTGGGAAGTGGTGAAACCCTTGTGCTGTCCCAGGCTTCAGTCCCTTCCTGCAATCTTTAAAAAACAGAATTTCTCCTCTCACCTCCTCTGGGTTTTCTTCCCCCTCTCACCTGGCTCTGGGTTTGCTGCCTCTGCTGGGGTTTCACAGAACTCACCTTCCAAAAAAAGGAGAGGTTCTGGTGCCCAGAGTCCAGGTCCTGCTGCCGGTACCAGACATCCAGGATCCCAGTTGGTGCTGCCGGGGAAGGAAAAGCGGAGCAGTGGGAATGGCTGCAGTTTGGAGCCAACAAACGAGACAAGGAGGAGGTAAAACCCCTGAGAAAATTCAAATTTAAGCTTTAACACGTCCCTGAAATGCTGCAGGGTGTGGTAATCCATGTTTGCTGCTGTTTGGATGCTCTGAGGATGGGGATCACGAGGATGGCAAGCCATAAAACCGAGGAGAGGAGTTTGGATCTGCTGGTGGCTTTATCCTGACCTCAGTAATCCCCATGGCTCCCAAGGAAACCCACACATCAAAGCACAGCATTAGCTCCTGTCTTTGCATAAATTTGAGGCTTATGAAGGTCCTTGGGGTTGGCTCCATCAATCCTAGAACAGCAGGCAGCCTCGAATGAGGGCGTTTGTGGGATGTGTAGGATTTTCCTGTCTGGCTCTAGGCAATAAATGCCTTTAACACCTCATCTGAAGCAGCTTAAACCCCTGGTTCCTTCCACAATTCGGACTGGGAACTCTTGATATTTTGAAGAAACCTCCCAAAATAACATTAAAGGGAAGATGTGGCTGGTGGATGTGCTTCTGAAATCCAGAATCAGAGATAAATACTGGAATATAATAATAAGTAAGGAAAGCTGAGGTAACAGAGGATAGCAGAGCTTGGCTCCTCAAGGACTCTGACTAGCATCAGCCCACCAAATCCAAATCCTGATGGTTGATAGCTGGAGCAGGGGGCAGCTGATGAGCATCCCAGGGCTGTAGCAAAGCCACAAACCCCTCCATGTCAGCGATGGCCGGAGCAGTTTGTCCTGGACTGACTGCAGAGAGTGACTGGAACAGAAACGAGAAACAGGAGCAGCAGCAGAAATAAAACCAGAGCATTGACTGGGAGCTCAAAGCAGAAAAATCCGAATATGGGACTGCATCTGCTGCCCTCCAGCCTGGATTTGAAAACCACGTGAACGAGGCAAGTTTTTTTAGCAGTTCACACAAAAAGGAGCAGGAGAAGGAATTCGTCCTTGAAAAGGTTTAATTCTGGGTTTGCAACGAGACAACCTGTGGAGGACTTCAGCTCCTCCAACAAGAGCGGTGACGACGCACCCGGAGTTTCTTGTCTGCAGCCTCCCCTTGGTGCCACCTGGACTGGGGGCACAAAGTGCTCCTTGGTCAGCTGAAAACCTTCTCATTCCCCTGGTGCAGCACGGGCAGGGTGGGGGGGATGACCACAAAGCCAGCGTGCAGTGAGAAGGGGAGAAAACTGTTGAGAGGAAGGTGGGGGAGGGAGGAAGGGTTCGCACCTCCCGCATCAATCAGTGCCTCTTGCAGAAACTGCTGCTGTCACAGCGGGGAATGGGAAATGGGCTGAGTCAGAACGGCACCAGCCCCACGGGCTCGAGTAATTCACAAAAAAAGAGCAGCCAAAGCCAAGCAGCAGAGCAGAGAATCACAGAATTAGAAGGGTTGGATGGCACCTTAAAGATCGTCTCATTCCAACCCCCAGATCCTTCAGCTGTTCTCAGTGAACTCTGGAAATTCCTGTTTTGCGAGAAACTCGAACAGCTTCACCTTTGGCCATTAAAAAAACCGCAATTTTCTTACAGAAACTCCTCTCTCTTCACTCAGGGCCTGGATCTAGAGTTTGCACAGAACGACTCAGCAGCAGTTTGGCCTCCTGAGCTGGAGTTTCCCGTGGGATGCAGAGCCCAGGGCGGGGCTTAGGGCAGGAGGGTTCCTTACCTACTGCTGGAGTGCGGCGCCGGTTCCTGCTCCAGTCACTCCACAGTCCTCGCCCAGGCAGCATCCTGCAGCTCGCCTGGAACTCGTAGTCTGTGTCAGGCTCCAGCCCCTGGAGATGATATTTCTTCCTGCTGAAGATTTCGACCTTCAGTGGGGATGAAGAAATTGATATTAAACTCACAAGGAAACAAGGGCTGCAGGCAGTGAGAGGCTGAATTACGAATTCAGACACAACTTTAAAAAACAGCAGAGAGACCCTGATCTGAGGCAGCTTCAGTAACTCAAAGAATGATGCAAGGAATCATCAGGCCTTTCAGGGTTTCATCTGAAAAATCCCTCATTTCTTATGTGCCAATAGCAAAACCTCTGTTGGAGTGATTTGCTCAGCTCCCAGCAAAGTGTTCCTTTCGCCACTTAAAGTAAAAGCAAAAACTTCATGGAATCATGGAATGGTTTGGGTGGGGAGAGACCTTTCAGCCCATCCTGTCCCACCCCTGCCATGGCAGGGACACCTCCCACTGTCTCAGGCTGCTCCAAGCCCCAGTGTCCAGCCTGGCCTTGGGCACTCCAGGGATCCAGGGGCAGCCACAGCTGCTCTATTCAGGGAATTCTATTCCAGGCCCTTCCAGGGAACAATTCCTTCCCAATATCCCATCCAGCCCTGCCCTCTGGCACTGGGAGCCATTCCCTGTGTCCTGTCCCTCCATCCCTTGTCCCCAGTCCCTCTCCAGCTCTCCTGGAGCCCCTTCAGGCCCTGCCAGGGGCTCTGAGTCCCCCCCAGAGCTTTTTCTCCTCCAGCAGGTGTGTAACTCCCTCAATCCCAAAAGGATTACCATGCTCCAGGTGTGCCTGCCGAGGGGTCGATATCTCAGCCTGTAGTGCTGTGCCTGTGCTTCATCGTGCCAGAAAAAAGTGCAGTTGGTGGCAGAAAAATCATCAAATTCCACCAAAAAGTTGGGAGGATGTGGCTTCACTGGCAGCAGAACAGAGAAACAAACAGGGCTCTGAGAGGCAGCACAGCTCAGAAGTGGGGGTTAGGTGGAAAATAGGATTATTGGTTTAGGCTGGATGGATGATTTTTCCAAGTGGTTTAATGTTCAGTGTTTTTCCAAGAGGTCCTGAATATTTTCAGGTCTTCCCCAGGGTCTGGGGCTGACTGGGAGGTGGGGAGTGGTGCTTTACCTATGTCTATCAACATGAAGGTGAGTGGCTGGGAAGAGGCATTTCCTAATTTATTGGAGGCAGAAACCACCACGGTGTAATTGGAGTTAAAATCCAGCTTGCTCAAAGCCCCAGAGCCAAACACCTGATTGGGAGTTTCTTCTGGAAAGCAAAAGGCATCAGTCCCATTGGAGAGCCTGGAGCAGAAGGAAAGGTTTGGTCGGATTTCTGTGGAGCAAGAAAGGTGAACCCCAAGGGAAATCCTGGGGGTGTGGGGACAGGGTTCCCTTTCCAAAGGAATGGGTTGACAGAACCTCTTTACTGAACCCCGAGGCAGCTGCAGAGCACGATCAGAAAGCTGCTCCAGGGGATAATTATGCATTAATTACATTTACACCCCATCACTTACTCGATTCCATAGGCAGTGTCGAGGTAGGTGAGCCTTCCTTTGTCCCAGGTGCAGATGGGATGTCCCCCTGTCCCATACTGGATACAGGACACGTTCCTGGGCTCATCTGGAGGATCTGAAGCAGAAATTCCTGTCAGTCCTAAAATCATCAGCCTGGTTTGGGTTGGACCTTTGAGGGTCCTTCAGTCCAACATCCTCAGCCGGACCAGGCTGCTCAGAGCTCCGTCCAGCCTGGCCTTCGGTGTTTCTTCCTCAAAAATGTTGGTAGGAGACATTTCAGGGGATGCTGAGTGGGGAGGATGTTGTTTGCTCTGAGCAGGCAGATTTATTGAGCCTCTCTCCCTTCAGGAATAACAGAGCTGCCCAATTCCAGCCAGGAATATTTCCAAAAGGAAGAGCCCCTCACAGACAGCCCCGGTCCTGGACAAAGCCACCCCCTGCCAGTGTCTAACAGGCTTCCCTCTTCCAAAGGTGAGCTTTAAGAACCGACAGTAATTAACAGCAGGTTTCCCTTACTTCCACACTGGATATCGATCCCACAAATGAGTTTTCTCTTGTCTCTACAGACGCTTTTGCACGTAAAGGTGTGTTTGCCATAGGTAGTGACCAGAAAGCTCACTGAGCCTCCCTGGCTTCCGACTAGTTCAGAGCTGTTGAGGAAAATCACTGCCCAGCACTTGCCAGCTGGCAGGGGGGCTCCCAGCTGGCAGGCCAGGGTGACATTGGTGCCAGGCGGGATGGCAGAGGCAGTGCTGGCTGTCACGTTCCCCTTGTCACACACCTCCGCTGTGCCGCTGTCGCCTTTTTCCCAACCTGGAAATGAAACGCGGGACAATTTTAGTGAGGAGGTAATAGAAAAGGGGGTCTTTATTTGGAGGCCTCCAGGAGCAGTTATGGAAAGATGTCTACAGAAGCTCCCCTCCACCCCTGCCAGGGGTGAGTGCATTTTATAGGTTTTAGGAAATTAGCATAATTGATAAAAAGGCACCAATTAGGAGCACAAGTGGTGATGTAATTCCCCCCCAGGTCAAGCCCCTTCTCTGGAACCCCCCTTCAGCACTAGGTGTATTTTGTCCATGAGAATGGATCTCCAAGAGTTGTTCTGGCCTTGGTTCCCAGGAAGAACCAAGATAGGATAGGAGCCTTGTACAAGGAGCCTTGCACCTCCCAAGGCTTGGAGCTCTGGAATTTGTTTTGTCTTTCTGCCTAGGGCAAGGCCATGGAAAAGTACTGGGAGTATTTCTAATACACTAGACTCCAGAGCTGCAAATATATGCGTGAAAAATACAGAGAACATAGAAAAGAAAAAAAGGCAAAACCTAAACAGCATCACCAGGGCCACTCACCACCCCTTTCCTGCAGGATTCTGCAAGGGAATGGCAAAACAAACTCAGGCAGGAGCCCAGCACCTGTCTGTGTGCTTCAGCAAGTCTCCTCAGGTGTTTGATGGAGAAATTGCAGGCTCTGCACAGGAACTCGTGGGACGTTGTCTGGGATCAGCAGCCACGGGATTGCTCCCAAAAATCCAAGACAACCACAGGTAAAAACTACCAGGATCCTCCTTTAATTGGGGATTATAAAATCCCTGTGTCAGTAGAGCTGTGGCAGGAGGCACAGGAAAGACCTAGAGCTGCTGGAGGAGGGCCCAGAGCTGCTGCAGGGCTGAGCCCCTCTGGAGCCAGGCTGGGAGAGCTGGGGGTGCTCACCTGGGGAGGAGAAGGATCCAGGGAGAGCTCAGAGCCCCTGGCAGGGCCTGGAGGGGCTCCAGGAGAGCTGGAGAGGGACTGGGGACAAGGCATGGAGGGACAGGACCCAGGGAATGGCTCCCACTGCCAGAGGGCAGGGCTGGATGGGATATTGGGCAGGAATTGTTCTCTGGGAGGGTGGGGAGGCCCTGGAATAGAATTCCCAGAGCAGCCGTGGCTGCCCCTGGATCCCTGGAGTGCCTAAGGCCAGGTTGGGCAGGGCTTGGAGCAGCCTGGGGCCGTGGGAGGTGTCCCTGCCTGGCAGGGGTGGCACTGGATGGGCTGAAAGGTCCCTTCCACTCCAAACCATTCTGGGATTCTGTGAACATGATTTTTTCCTGTTCCCAAGCTCTGCCTGTCCTGGTGCCTTTTCTCACATAACCAACAGCTCTACCTTGAACTAAAACCCAAACAAACTCCCTGCATAACTTGTTAACTCCAGACAGGAAGATGTTCACTGGCACTTGGAGTAGAAGCTGGAAAAACCCCAACCTAATTAGGCTGAGTGCTTCATTTGAGAGATAATTGCTCTCTAGGAAGAAACCCCTCTTACCTGCTGGGAAGTGCAGCACCAAGCAAATTGCTGAGGGCAGGATCCATGCAAATGGCATTTTAGTGCCTAGAGAGAAAGGAATTGCTGTTACCAGCTCCTAAAAATGGGGATGTAATATACAGATCTTTGTGTTTTTCTACTTTACTACTTCAGAAAATCCCAAATGCTCGTTTTTTGAGACCTTTCTAATGAACATTCCCTGGTTTTATTTAAATCCAGAGGCTGTGAGGTTCAGCCTTGCAGCAGTGCCTCAGCTCACCCAGAACCCCTTCATGTGGTGTCTTCTGCAAGTGATTCGTAAGTGCCAGGATGAGCAATCTCAGCACGCAGGTTCTTCAGGGAAATGCTCTGCCTTCCACTAAACTGAGATCACCCGGGGGCTGTGTGAACAGCCTGCAGGCAGCTGCTTCTGACAGCAAACTGCCCAAAATACCCGAGAAAACGGGCAAAACCAGCCCCACTTCAAAGCATCCGGTCAGAGGCGCAGTCGGGGGAAGCGCTGAAGTTGTAAACTGTGATGGGAGTGAAGGATGAGAAACTGCTGAGGAGCAGCCTCCAGCTCAGAGCTGAGAACAGGGGAAAATTAATGGGGAACCCCCCCAGGTTCCACTTCAGTGGGGGAAATGGGTATTGCTGCCTGTAGGGTGCTGAAATACGAAGGACATTTTCCTGTGGCAGGAGGGGGAGAAGCCTCGAGGTGTCTGTGGGGTACCAGCCTGGGCCTCTTCGTGCTCTTATCCCCAAAATCTCATCTGAGAGTGCCAGGGGCCACAGGCCACACTGTCACCCTGGGGATGTGCCACAGGGACTCTGGCTGTCCCTGCAGCCCTGCAGCTCTGAAATGAAAGCAGCTGTGAAGCTGAGCTGGCTTTTGACCCCACTTCTCCCTGAAAACCTTCCGTTGTGCTTCCCAAGAGCCGGCAGGAGCGGCCGGCTGGTCAGCGGTGGAAAGAGGAACATCTCAGTCAATTCAGGCAGAAAAAAAACCCCAAATCTCACAAATCCCTAATTACTGACACCGGCTGAGCTTTTAGGGAAGCTTTCCTGCACTTTGGCTGTCCCCTGTGAGGAGAGTGGCACCCAGGTCATCCCAAACCTCGGGAGTGCCCTGCCCGAGGTGGGGGCTCTCCCCCAAAGCTGCCAAGGGTGGGGGATTTAACCAGAGCTCAGGGAACGATGGGAGGGGACAGAGCTGTTCAGGATGAACCTTTGGCATTGCTCTCCTTAGGCTGCTCCATCCCAGCCTGCAGGGAGTATCTGGGATAGTGAGAATTCCCAGGCAGCAGGGTCTCAGGGCCGAGTCCCGGGATAGCGTCATTCCGGGGCAGCAGCATCATTGGGAAAACACGGATTGCAGGGCAGGAGTGGCCCCGGGCAGGAAAATCCCAGGTAAGGAGAATCCCAGGGCAAAGAAAATCCCAGAACAGCAGCATCCCAGGGCCAAGAAAATCCCAGGGCAGCAGCGTCCTGGGGCAGGGAAATCATGGCACAAGAGCATCTCATGGCAGAGAAAATCCCAAGCAAGAAGCATCTCAGGGCAGGAGAATCTCAGGGCAGCAGCATCCCAAAACATTGAGCATCCCAGGGCAGCAGCATCCCAAAGCAATGGACATCCCAGGACAGGAGCATCCCAAAACATTGAACATCCCAGGACAGGAGCATCCTGGGGCAAAGAAAATCTGGGGGCAAAGAATATCCCAGGGCAGCATCCCAGAGCAGGAACGTCCCAGAGCAGGAGTATCCCAAAGTAATAAACATCCCAGAGCAGGAATATCCCAGGACTGGAGCATCCCAAAGCAATGAACATCCCAGAGCAGCATCCTCCCAGGGCAGCAGCNCCCCGGCACCCCCCGGTGCCCGGGCCGGGGTCACTCACCCCGAGCCCCGCGGCCGCTCCGGGCGCCGGCGGCTCCGCGTGTGCCGCAGCCCCGGCCCCGCCCGCCCCCGGGGGATGCTCGGAAGAGGGGAAAAGGAGGGAAAGGGAAGGGAAAAGAAAGGGGAAAAGGGAAGGGGAGGAAGAGGAGAGTAGAGGAGATATAAAATAAAACGCAGCGCAGCCCCCCTTGCTCAGAGCAAGAGACACATCCACTCTCATTTTACCTTCTCTGTAAGATGATTTTTGCTTTCTCTCATTTTTTCAGCACTCGCACTGCCACATTTAACAGAGTTTTAAATGAATTAATATCTTGCTGTTATTGTTCCTTCTCTTTTCAGGCCATCAGTGACAGAAACTCAGTTTTTCTGACTGGTTATGATCAGCTTTTGTTGCCTCGGACACCTCAGCACAGGTATTTCAGGGGCAGCTTTGGAAATGAGGAGACACAAAGTTTGCAGCCTCGAGGAATGCCAAATTTTGCCTTTGAGCCCCCAGCTGCTTTTCCTCCCTCCCAAAACCAGGAGCAACATTCGGGCTCCTTTCCAGAGCTGCCAATAATTATCATTAATTTGCTNAAAGCAATGAACATCCCAGAGCAGGAATATCCCAGGACTGGAGCATCCCAAAGCAATGAACATCCCAGAGCAGGAATATCCCAGGACTGGAGCATCCCAAAGCAATGAACATCCCAGAGCAGCATCCTCCCAGGGCAGCAGCGTCCCGCGGGATGCCGCCTTTCCCAGCGCGCCGCTCTCCCGCTGCCCGCGGTCGGGAATGGCCCCCCGGGACCGCAGAGCGGCGCGGGGGGGATCTCCAGCGCCTGGAGGCTCGGGGGTGTCCCCCGGCAC